>KV417480.1:85853-229924 GCA_001630335.1 Athelia psychrophila | reverse complement strand
GAATCGTTCCGAGATTTAGCAGTGCAAGGTTACCAACTCTCGCATCCCGCACAGTTTGGTCCCGAAATTGAAGAAGTCCCCGACCTCAAGCGGCGTGCCCATTTTAAGGCCTACGCGCTCGGCGGCAAGGACGCCCCGCACGAGTCGCCGCCGTATTACACGCTGGCGTCGCTGATGGCGCAGAACAACCACACCTTCATCGACATCCTCAAGATCGACATCGAGGGCGCCGAGTTCGAGACGCTCGAGACCCTCGTCGACGCGTACCCGTCGGCGCTGAATCCGGACCCGCGCGCGGGGGGGATGGGGGGGGGCGGCCTGCCGTTCGGGCAGCTCCAGCTTGAGATACACGCGCGGGACGAAAAGTGGTCGTCGTTTCCGCGGTTCTTGCAGTGGTGGGAGAAGCTGGAGAGCGCGGGCCTGCGGCCGTTCTGGACGGAGCCGAACCTGGTGTATCTGAATATCTACAGAGGCCAGCGACCGGACCTCGCGGAGGTGAGCGAGCTTTTCTCTTTTCGTGTGGGCCAGGTTCCTGATTCCTGACGGTGCTGGCAGTACTCTTTTATTAATATTCGTGGAAAGCACGAACTCGTTTCTGACTATTATCTGAGACGTGATTAATTATAATATTACATGTCCTGCCCAACCTAGCAATGCAAGCAGGCCTTGCGTTGTATGGAGTTCCGATTCTTGCAGAGGTTCGTCGGTATTCTTGCGCTCGGCATCTTCCTTGGCATGGACGTAACTTTCAACGGAGACATCTCCTCCAGGCTCCGGGGGGCTTTGTGGATGTCCCACTTGGCATCACTGTCACTGCGGGGGATTCTCAACGCAGCGTTTGCTCCTCGGCGAATCTTCGTTAGCGACGAAGTGGGGGCGCAAAGCCGACCAACCTTGAGCTGTCCGTGTCGTTTCTGTCGAACGGCGTGGAGTGACACCCTATGTGCGTAAGAGCCAGGGACGGGCAGTCGTCGTCCTGATTCCTGATTCCTGAACTGCTGGGCTGATGTGCGCGAGCTTGCAGGGGACTTCTTCACGCCCGCGTTCCAATGTCCGCATCGAATGCAGCGCATGGGCACGCTGGTGCGCGCATTTCTATCGCGACTGTGCTCTATGCTCTATTAACACAAGTTATGTTTAGGGAGATGGGGGCAAGTGGGTCTGTGGGATGGAGCTCGAGAAGAAAAAGGACTGTGTGATCTACTCTGTCGGATACGTGTGTCCGCTGGTTTTAATTAGACGTTACTGAGACACCGAATACCTCTCAGGCATCAACGGCGAATCGTCATTCGAGGCGCATCTGCTTGAACGAGCGCCTGGCTGCCAAGTGTGGGGATACGATTTCAGCGTCAATGCGGTACGTTCGCCCGAGGATCTTTCCGAGATTTAGCAGTGCAAGGTTACCAGCTCCCGCACTCCCGCACAGTTTGGCCCCGAAATGCAGCAGTCCCCGACCTCAAGGCGCATTTTAAGGTACGCGCTCGGCGGCAAGGACGCCCCGCGAGTCGCCGCCGTACTACACGCTGGCGTCGCTGATGGCGCAGAACAACCACACCTTCATCGACATCCTCAAGATCGACATCGAGGGCGCCGAGTTCGAGACGCTCGAGACCCTCGTCGACGCGTACCCGTCGGCGCTGAATCCGGACCCGCGCGCGGGCGGGATGGCGGGGGGCGGCCTGCCGTTCGGGCAGCTCCAGCTTGAGATACACGCGCGGGACGAAAAGTGGTCGTCGTTTCCGCGGTTCTTGCAGTGGTGGGAGAAGCTGGAGAGCGCGGGCCTGCGGCCGTTCTGGACGGAGCCGAACCTGGTGTATCTGAATATCTACAGAGGCCAGCGACCGGACCTCGCGGAGGTGAGCGAGCTTTTTTCTTTTCGTGTGGCCCAGGTTCCTGACGGTGCTCGGTGCTCGCAGTACTCTTTTATTAATATTCGCGGAAAGCACGAACTCGTTTCTGACTATTATCTGAGACGTGATTAATTATAATGTCGTCCCCTGGCATCCTGGCATAATAGCAATGCAAGCAGGCCTTGCTTTGTGTGGAGTTCCGATTCTTGCAGAGGTTCGTCAGTATTCTTGTCTCGGCATCTTCCTTGGCGTGGACGTAACCTTTCAACGGAGGCATCGCGCGGGGAGATGACCCTCTTCCGGGGGGCTTTGTGCATGTCCCACTTGGCATCACTGTCACTGCGGGGGATTTTCAACGCAGCGTTTGCTCCTCGGCGAATCTTCGTTAGCAACGAAGTGAGGGCGCAAAGCCGACCGATCTTGGAGCTTGAGCTTGATCTCTGAGTCTTCCTGTCAACCGTGGAGTGAAAACATACATAAGACTGTGGACCAGCTTGCATTATGCTGCTGCTTGCTTTCGTAATGTATCTCGTTAGCGAACTGTTTACCCCAGATGGCATGTGCCTGCATCAGTGCCGACAACGCGTGGAATCCAGACCGTCATTGAGACTTTAAGCAGCGTAACCATTTGCACACGTGCCTAGCATTGGCCAGCTTCGCGAAATATTCCGGTGCCCTCCACATACTTTCGGATACGTATCACAACCAACTCAACGTGAATAGAAGCGTGGCGTACACAAATAATAAGCCTATGGAGATGTAAACCCCAAATTGCCAACCGAGACAGGGTTTGATGAGACGTGGATGGAGCTCCAATCTAAGCCCCCTGCGGTAACCCGTGGAATGTTATAATGCAGCTGTAGCGGGCGCTAGATCGGCACTTCGTCTCTCTTCTCCCAACACCCACACCCACTCCAACCCTACGCTCCTTGATCCGCATACCCTTCAACATGGGTTTCACTTCTCGCCACCCCCGCTACACCATGGCGCTCATCGTCGGGCTCTTCGTGTCCGTCCTGGTCTTTGCCAACTCGGACCCGCCTATGCACGGGCACCAACGCCCTTACCCGCCGTCCTTCAACAAGGGTCGCACATCCATGGAGGACCAGATCCATCTGAGCGAGGAATACTACAATCTGGCACTCGGTGAACGCCAGCGGATGATCACAAAGTGGGGTCCCAGTCCCAGCGACATCGACCCGTTCCCCTCGAGCGGCGAATTCTACACCCTCTGTGAGTATGCGTGCCAATGGCCATGCAGCCCACTGCGAGCCGCAAGGCCCAGGGCTCGGCATCAGCGCCACTCAGTTACAGTGATGCGCTTAACTGACGTGCGTCATATGCTACAGGGGACTTTTTCACGGCGGCTTTCCAATGCCCGCACCGGATGGAACGTCTCGGAAACGGTGTACGTCTCGCTCTCATTCGCAGGAGGAGGACAGCATAATTGACGAGGTGTTGTTCAGGGCGATGGCGGCAAGTGGGTTTGTGGAATGGAGCGCGTGCAGCAGAAGAAGGATTGCGTGATATACTCCGTTGGTGAGCCGCGCTTGCTATCTCCGTATGACGACAGAGCCTAACTGACAATGCCACAGGTATCAACGGCGAATCCTCGTTTGAGGCGCATCTTCTGGAAAGAGGATCCAGCTGCCAAGTGTGGGGCTATGACTTCAGCGTGAAATCGGTGCGTCAGATACATAGTGCGCGAACGTATTGCTCACCCGAACGCCATCTATTAGTTCGGCCCAGAAATCGAAAAGCTGCCCGATCTCAAGCGCCGCTCGCACTTCAAATCGTACGCGCTGGGCGGCCGGGACGCGCCGAACGAGTCGCCGCCCGTCTACACGCTCGCCACGCTGATGGCGCAGAACAACCACACCTTCATCGACATCCTCAAGATCGACATCGAGGGCGCCGAGTTCGCCACGCTCGACAGCCTCATGGACGCGTACCCGTCCGCCTTCAACCCGCAGGGCGCGCGTGACGCCGGCATCACCGGCGGCGGGCTGCCGTTCGGCCAGCTGCAGCTCGAGATCCACGCGCGGGACAGCGAGTATGCGTCGTTCCCCCGCTTCCAGGAGTGGTGGGAGAAGATGGAGCGGGCGGGCCTCAGGCCGTTCTGGACCGAGCCCAACTTGGTTTACGTCAACCTTGTGAAGGGTGTGAAGCCGACCCTGGCTGAGGTACGATGGCAGTCACTTCCTTCCCGTGTGCAGATCCTGACAGCTGCATCGTTGCGTTGCGTTTAGTACTCGTTCATCAACATCCGCGGAAAGCACGAGCTCGTCTCCGACTTCTATCTGCATTGATCTGCTCGACGGTCAACACATTTATGCCAAACAAAATGATCGCCTTGGATCTCTACTTTCTTTTTCTCTAATACGCGCTGGCGCCCAGAGATGGCTGTCGAACTGAAATTCAACTTCACAGACCGCCGCTCGACGACTTGCACTTACATTTGGGATAGGCACATACCACGGACATCCAAACTTGAACTAGTGTATGGATATACTCCCTTATTAATGCGGATTTAATTCTTCCATATTTCCATATGCATTGGACGCAAGGCCTGGTGGCTCCACGACAGCTTGGACAAGTCGCTGCAAGAATCAAGATGGTCGTTGAAGCTTAAGGGAGCTTTAAGGCCAGGTTATCCTGGGTTCTTCACATTCGATTGCCACTGGGTTCCTGTGTGCATCCTTGTGGCCATCCGGCCCACGGGCTTGATCGTGAGGTAAGACCTCCTCGAGGTCGATTCCTTCGACGAACTCCTGATCAATCGCGAGCGGTACACTGTCGGTGAAGCGCTTGTAAGTGACTGCGTGGTAGGAGACTGGTCGCATAAGGGGATAGAACGCGGGTGCGAATATGGAAATATCTTGGGGAGTATGCACGGATGGGCGCTGGCCACGATTGGCGAGTGTTGGCTCCATTAGACCGGACGGGAGCTGCCAAGGAGCGGCGCTGCTTGGTTCAATTTGAGACAATATTAATGCAGCCACGATCTCTGAGGACATGTCTGAAATGGAAAGTCCGGCGCCCGCTTTAGCTGTAGGTTCGTTGCGTTTCGGCGTCAGTATTTGCACTGCTAAGCATCTGCACGAAAGCCTGGCGGTTCCATGATACCTCACCTTGAATAAAACCCCCACCACCACCACCTTGAGGCTGGGCCTCCTGAGTCCCGGGAAATACTTACATGCACAATGCAGGCTAGGCCATTATGGGGTTTAACACTTGATTGCATACAACTTTAAGACAAGCAGCTACATAAACAAGAAATGGGTGAGATTGGTGTGCGACTGCGAATAATGATGTCCATATGTTGTCTGCTATATGATTCTGACGACCGACGATGACGTTGCTTAAATCCCGACATGTAGCAATTCCTCTCGCGCAGTGTTGAGCCGACCCAGCTTCTTCTGTAGCTGATCTCGCTGGGCAGCGATGCCACTGGGCTCTTGTACCAGTTCGCGCGCGATCTTGTGGCCGTCCGGTCCACTGAGCTTCAATCCGGAGTACAAGGCCTCCTCGAGGCCTTGTTCGACTCCCTTGATAAACTCCTGGTCAATCGCTAAGGGTATGTTATCCGTGAAGCGCTTGTAAGCCACTAGATCACGAGAGATTAGTCTCGTAAAGGGATGGAGATTCGTGGAGCGCAGTTGGACATACCCTGAAAGTAGGCGCGGACGCCGGCCATGATGGCAAGTGCTGGGTCCATTGGATCGGACGAGAGCAGCTTGGCTAAATCAATAGCCTGAGTGCCGGTGATGCCGATTTGAGGCAATGCAGACATGATGTGCTTCATGTGTTCGTTAAATTGATCAGACTCCTGGGTACTGTTAGGATCAAAGGAATTCAGGTTTTGGATGAGGTCGCCGCGCGAGCCTGACTCGCGGGATCCCCGGTAGAACGCAAGGAACTTGGCCTTGTAGTCGGCGAAGTAGTGGGTGTTGAGCGTATACGGGCGGCTTTCGATTTTGAGCAGCCATTCGAGCTGTGTTTTCGTTCGGTCGCCACATTTCCTCAGATGTTCAGCGAGGACAACCCTGTGTGCCCGAGTCATCTCAATAAGCGACACGGCATATGTAAGAGTAAGCACTCACTGGACCAATTGCTGCAGTCCGCCCCGTCCAAAGTGCACGAAGTGTTCAGAGATAATATCCTTCACGTTTCCGCTGAGGATCCGTTGAACAGTATCGAAGAGATCGAGCGACGGATCACGCCATTGTTTGGTGGCATCTGATATGTACTCATTTTGGACGACAAAAGGGTAATTGTCTGGGAGCTCGCGAGTTCGAGCTCTGCATGTGCCCTTTCTGAGTGGCTGTGACATAGCAAATGAAACGAATGACTCACAATTGGGCACGCTCAAATACTTGGTCGATATATATCTCTTTACCATCATCCTCCAGGCGCGCCTCAAACTGCTCTTCGTTTTCCAAAAACGGCATATCTGGGAGACTACGCGATTGTGCCTCCTTCTGTGCATATGGCCGGAAGTCAGGCGCCGTCGCACGAATTGCGCGTTGAAATACGATCTGAGCAGGGCGGATGGACTGGATTAGCCCATTAGACCCAGGCGTGCCCTCGAGATGGCGAGAAAGGCTTCGTGTGAAATCGCCGATAAGATGAAGTATTTCTCCAAAGGGGTCGCTCGAGGGCGGTTTTGGCAAGCTCTGGATCTGTTTTTCGGTCTTGCGGAGGTGGTTTTGTAGCTCCTCGTGGATTTCTGGAAGCCTGGCCGACGGGAAGTGATTAATTGATTGCAAAGCAGTTGTCGAGAAATCTCACTGACCGTTTACCTATAAGTTCTGACAGTATGACACTCAGCCTCTCAGTTAGATTTTCCGTCCTAAGATGACTCTGATAGTTGCTATCCAACGATGTCCACGGTGCCGTACTGGAGAACCATTTGTTCTCATCCGCGCGTGCCTTGGTCCACGAGATGCCCTCTGCTAGCGATTGGGAAGCGGGTTGCTTCACGCAGAACCAGCCATTCTCGAGAGCTTCGGAGTCGTTTCGGATGAACCTGAGCCAACGCTCTTCCTCTCCGGAGGGGATGCGGTCGGGCTTGGTTAGGACGCCTGGGTAGCGTGCCAAATAAGTCAGAATGAGTGTATGGTATACATGCGAATGCGCGACGTGCCTATCGTGCGTTTCCCCGTGGGGTCGTTGAGTTTCGCGAGGTGATGAGCACCTTGATTCTCGAAATCGGCTAACGTTCCAGTCATGAATATATGTGTCACGAGGATTGGGCATGGAACCCACTCTCGCATGCTACGGTCGATAGGATGATACAACTCGGCTTCGAGATGTATGAAGTCACAAGACTCTTCACGAGCTCGATGTCGTTCTCGTGTCCTCCTGTTGAAACACTAGATATGAGGCCTGTCAAACAATTATTAGGTTATTATCCACGGAACAGAACTTCATCACATGCCAGGTAAATCGCAAAAGGATAAGTCTGCCACGTCTCTGCCACTAATCTGCAGACTGACGCAGTTGCTTGAAAATGACAGCTGGCGGTCGGTGGGATCCTCATCATCGCCCGTCAAGAAGTCCCGCGCCGGGGTCGACGGGTTCAAGATCGCTCGCTGCGCCCTGCGAATCCGCTCCTCGACTTCACCCTTGTCCGATATGGTCGGTCCGAACGCTTCGTTTCGGACTTGGTCGAGGAGCTGGCCGTTGGGACTGGTGATGAATCGAAGTGAGACGGTACACTTCCAAGCGCCGTCGTTGTAAGCCAGCCGGCATTCAGTCGGGCACCGAGTACAGGTACCTGCAGCACGAGGCAGCGTGATGCCTGATATGCTTTCGATAAGAGACGACTTCCCAGCGCTCTGTACACCTATTACGGCGATCTGCGGCAGGTCCATGTCGATTTGCACCCTGCATCAACCCACACCGTCAACAACCAGAGAGAAGAATTTTTTTCAATAAGCTTACCCCGTGCTGTGCAGGCGATTGACTAGGTCAAGCATACGCCGACGACCCTGAGCGACCTGCGGGTCTGAGAGACCAACGCCAACATCGTGCCCAGCGCCGGAGTCACCATTAACAGATGGAGTGGATGTGAGAGAACGAAACTTGTCGGACGCGGGACTGGAGTCAATTGCGTTCAAACTCATCGTTGCGAATGAGAATGGAAGGGGGTGTTTGGGAAAGGGAAGCGGAAACTCTCCTAATTTGAAACTATCCATCTATCTATATACTTTTCACTATCCACTCGAGAGCCCCCTTTCGCACGGTAGATAACTTGCATAGCAACAAGTCCCATTGGCTGTACAAACCACACTGAGAGCGTGTGGGGGGCGAGGCAGTGTTGTGAAGGAGGTGAAGGGTGCCCCAGACGGATAGCTAGCGAGCGTTCTTCAAGTTTGCTCGCGAACAATTTACCACCCACGCGGCACTACATGGCCCCACACACATCCACAATATTAAATTAAATTTGATCCATATCCCGTTGTTTTCCGCCTTCACCTTATTCACATACTGGGGGGGTCTAGAAGCCAAGAAGTAGCTATTAAGGACTTTACTGCCCGGTTTGTGTCCGATCGCCAGTCACACTTCCCTATTTCGCAGCACATGCTCGTTTATATTCGAGGCTTTTATTCTCTGCCGTCACCAGCTTTGCGTCAACTTCATCTAGAAAACAAGGAAACCATGGAGACTCTAGGTTGAACAAGGAGTGACTGAAATAAGCTGGTATGAGCTTAATTCGGTAACCCACTACAGCTCATCCCCAGCTCGCATTTTCAATGTACCCGGAGAACCTGGCCGTCCAATCACCTGCTGTACCCCTGATTGAGCTTGACACTCATACCTAGGCACGGATTGAGGGCTTCTTCGCAGCTGACCCGAGAACTTGCTCTTACCTACATTTGGATCAGTAGTAGGCCATCATGGGCTTTTGGCATTCGGTTGCATATAAGTTCAATACAAGAAACAGCATTTGCATAAACAAGAACAGAGTGCGAGACTACGAGTAATTTTGTCCAGATGTTGACTACCATATGACTCTGATGATCGACGGCGACCTCGCTCAAATCCCGACATGCAGCAGTTCCTCTCGCGCAGTGTTGAGCCGACCAAGCTTCTTCTGCAGCTGCTCTCGCTGAGCAGCGATGCCACTGGGCTCCTGTACTAGTTCGCGAGCGATCTTGTGCCCGTCTGGTCCACTGAGCTTCAATCCCGAGTACAAGACCTCTTCAATCCCGCGTTCAAATCCTTTGATCAGCTCTTGATCTATCGCCAGCGGCACATTGTCGGTGAATCGTTTGTAGGCGACTAATCAGGTCGTTAGAATAAGTTCCAGGAGAAGAAAATATGCAGTCCGGCTCACCCTGGAAGTACGCACGGACACCAGCCATGATCGCGAGAGCCGGCTCCATTGGATCGGATGGCAGCAGCTTGGTTAAATCAATAGCCTGAGTGCCGGTGATACCAAGTTGAGGCAAAGCAGACATGATTTCTGTCACCGCTTCTTGGAAAGCATCATCACCTGAATCGTCTGGATCATATGACTGCAAATTTTGGACGAGGCCGGCACTCGAGCCAGTCTTGCGAGATCCTCGATAGAAGGAAAGGAACTTGTCCTTGTAATCGGCATAATAGTGGGTATTGAGTGTATACGGCCGGCTTTCGATTTGGAGCAGCCAATCGAGCTGCATTTTCGTTCGGTCCCCGCATCTCTTCAAATGTTCGGTGAGAACGACCCTGTGCGCTTGAGTCAATAAATAAAACATGACATGAATGTACTAGTAAGTACTCACTGAACCAATTGTTGCAATCCGCCCCGTCCAAATTTGCCGAAGTGCTCAGAGATGATATTCTTCACATTCCCGCTAAGTATCCTTTGAACAGTATCAAATAGATTGAGCGATGGGTCGTGCCACTCTTTAGTGACATCGGCGATGTACCCCTTTTGAACGACGAAGGGGTAGTTGTCTGGCAGCTCGCGCGTTCGGGCCCTGTAGGGCGCAATATATCAGTGGTCGCCGCATAGCAAAATAAATACATGACTCACAGTTGGGCACGCTCAAACACTTGGTCGACATATATCTCTTTATCGTCAACCTCCAGACGCGCCTCAAATTGCTCTTCGTTTTGCAAGAACGACATTTCTGGGAGACCGCGCGCGCGTCCCTCCCTCCGATCATACGGTCGGAAATCGGGCGCCGTCGCACGAATTGCGCGTTGAAACTGGATTTGAGCTGGGCGAATAGACTGGATGAGACCATCAGACCCCGGCGTGCCCTCGAGATGGCGAGCGAGGCTTCGCGTGAATTCGCCGATAAGATGAAGCACCTCTCCGAAAGGGTCGTTTGAGGGCGGTTTTGGCAAGTCCTGTATCTGCTTCTCAGTCCTACGTAGGTGATTTTGTAGCTCCTCGTGGATTTCTGGAAGCCTGCCAAACGGGAAGGAATTAATTGACCATAAAACGTTTCTTGTGAGACCCCACCAACCGTTTCGCGATGAGCTCCGATAGTACGACACTGAGTCTCTCGGTTAGATTCTCCGTCCTAAGATGATTCTGATAGTTGCTCTCCAACGATGCCCATGGCGCCGTCATAGAGAACCATTCGTTCTCCTCCGCGCGTGCCTCGGCCCACGAGATGCCGGCCGCCAACGATTTGGAGGTGGGCTGCTTCACGCAGAACCAGCCATTCTCGAGAGCTTCGGAGTCGTTTCGGATGAACTTCAGCCAACGCTCTTCCTCTCCGTGCGGGATGCGGTCAGGCTTAGTTAGGACGCCTGGTAACGTGCCAAATACGAGTCAGGATGGGTGGTGAATGATATATATGTGAATGTGTGACGTACCTATCGTGCGTTTCCCCGTGGGGTCGTTGAGTTTCGCGAGGTGATGAGCACCTTGGTTTTCGAAATCGGCTAACGTTCCAGCAATGAGTCTATGTGTGCCGAGCATCTTGTAAAGAACGTACTCTCGCATGCTACGGTCGATAGGATGATGCAACTCGGCTTTGATATGTACGAAGTCACAAGACTCTTCACGAGCTCGATGTCATTCGCATTCCCTCCTTTCCCAACACTGGATATAAAGCCTGCCAAATTATTATTATTAGATCGTTATCCAGAAGAATAGTTGCCGCATACCAGGTAGATCGCAAAACGATAGATCTGCCACGTCTCTGCCACTAATTTGCAGACTAACGCAGTTGCTTGAAAACGACAGCTGGCGGTCGGTGGGGTCCTCATCATCGCCCTTCAAGAAGTCCCGTGCCGGGGTCGACGGGTTCAAGATCGCTCGTTGCGCCCTACGAATCCGCTCCTCGACTGCACACTTGTCAAATATGGTCGGTCCGAACGCCTCGTTTCGGACTTGGTCGAGGGGCTGGCCGTTGGGACTGGTGATGAACCGAAGTGAGACGGTACACTTCCAAGTGTCGTCGTTGTAAGCCAGTCGACATTCAGTCGGGCACCGGGTACAAGTACCTGCAGCACGAGGCAGTGTAATGCCTGATATGCTTTCGATGAGGGACGACTTCCCTGCGCTCTGCACACCTATTACGGCGATCTGCGGCAAGTCCATGTCGATTTGCACCCTGCAACATCCGATACCGTCAACAATCAGAGAGAAGGAAATATTTAATTAGGCTTACCCGGTGCTGTGCAGACGATTGACTAGGTCAAGCATACGTCGACGACCCTGAGCGACCTGCGGGTCTGAGAGACCAACGCCTACATCGGGGTCAGCGCCAGAGTCACTGATACTAGATGGAGTGGATCCGTGAAAGAGAAATTCGTCAGATGCGGTGCTGTTGTCGATTGCGTTCAAATTCATCGTTGTGATTGAGATTAGTGGAAGGGGGTGATTGAGCAAGGGAAGCAGAAATTCTCCTCTTTTAAATCCCACGAGAGCGCCAGAGAAAATATAAGAAGATGCCGTGCTTCGAACTTGGTTGCGTTCGAAGCAGATGTTGATTGTTGTGCGCGCTTAGGCTGCAAAGCCCTTGGGGCAGTTGAACTACACAGAGAAGCAGTGTGGAGAATAGTGCACTCCATGTGCCGCCACGTTGTCAAATTCAATAGATGCAAATCAGATGCACTTTGAGTAGCACAGTTTCCTGTATAATCCTTTGGCAACGGCGATAGAAGCTAGAAGTACCCATTTGCTTGCGGGGAGAAGCCTAGCAGAAGCATGGAGCGACTTCCCAGCCTTGCATGAGCGCCCGTCGAGCGCTTGTAGGATTGGCTTGCACGTGTCCTCCATCGACGGAGAAAGTTTCAACCACCTATCGGGTCTTTCAAGATGACATAATGAAGGTCGAGGGGCATCCAAAGCGATTAGATTGACAGGAGTCCGCAGAACCGGTAAAAGCCGCCAGTGGACATTGAATGCCTTGGAGCCTTTCTAGCGCCCACAAGGGCAAAGAACCAAAGAACCAAAACGATGTTGTGGGCTCTCCAAGCATCGTAGGTAGAAGATAAGCAGGTAACGGATAAAACGGGAAAGCGACATGCATTTTATTCTAGTAATACCCAAGACGTTAGCGATAAAACACGAGCAATTAACGCATGCACCCAACATGATCCGTTGCATTGTGCACATTCCACCTGCCAGACTGCATCCTGGCTTACCGCCTCTGCGTAGGGCTCCATTATGCTCTTATAGCCGGTTGCTGCTGATAAGAGCATAATAGGTATCTAACCTGGTAAAATGTGAGCATCGATAAGAGTTTAAATTATGCTTCTGCGCACCTGCTCTTCCTTACGCCCGCATTACATCTCCACCAATCATAAACCGCCAGCGAGATTTGCTAAGGGCTGTGGATGACTGCACGTACGCAGTCCACGGCCATTTGAGGTGATGCAAGGCTATTGCGCTGATTTACAACACATTCGGTTTCTAGAATTATGCGAGCAACGCGGTGTACTCTTTCATAGCCTTCTCTGCGGCTTCCGTATCTACTTTGGCATCTCCAGCCGACTGTGGAGATGATCAGTATAAAAGTCCAAATGCATTGCGTGCGATTGAAAACTTGCCCAGTTAACCTCGTCAGTGAGTTGAGTGCCATCTCCGAGTAGCTTCTTGGCGAGGTACAGCAAAACGTCATCTATTTTGTAGTTGGCCTTGCTAGAGATTTCCATGTAATCGATCTTCTTCTTCCTGGGGTAGTCAATTTCTTTGGGTGTCATGTCCCGCTTTCCGTCCAGCTTGTTTCCGACAAGTAAGATGGGAATGTCTTCTGACCCGCGACGGTGGTTTGCAGACGCAACCGCGTCATACCATTCTGGCACCCCACGCGGCACTACATGGCCCCACACACATCCACAATTTTAAATTAATATTGAATCACATCCCTTTGTTTTCCGTTTTCACCTCACTCACATACTTCCACTAACTACTCATATTTCCACAATAAACACTCTGCGATCACAAGTAGCTCGTTAATGCACGGTACGCCCTTGGGCTTGCATAAGCGCCCATCGAGCGCTTATAGGATTGGCTTGCGCGGGACCTCCGATGTTAAACTTGAACCTCTGTTGACGAAGTGATACTTCAAGCACGTATCGGGGCTTTCAATATAATATGCTCAAGGCTCGAGGGGGGCCCGAGAAGCAACAAGGTTGATGGGAGTCCATCATCTACCGTAGTAGCCAAGAAGTTGTCCAGTCACGCTGTCCGGTCGCCAATCACACTTCCCTATTTCGCAGCAGCACATGCTCTTTTGTATTCAAAGCTCTTGTTCTTCTGTAATTGTCAATGAATCGTTGCCTTGACCTTCTCTCGCTTTCTCTGCCGTCGCCAACTTTATTTGAAAACAAGGCAACCATGGAGACTCCAGAACAAGAGGTGACTGAAATAATATAAAGCTGCAACCTGCCATGAAGCATCTTGATTCGGTAACCCACTACAGATCATCCCCGCCTCACATTTTCAATGTCCTCAGAGCGTGATCCGACCCTCCAATCGCCTGCTGTCCCGCCGATTGAGCTTGATACTCTACCTAGGCACAAATCGAGGGCTTCTTTGCAACCAAACTCAAACATGACTCGAGAGCTTGTTCTTACTTACATTTGGATCAGTACCATGGTCACCCAAACTAGTGTATGGATGTACTCCCTAAATGCGGATTTAATATATTTTGTCTTCTATTGGAAAAAAGCCTAGCGGTTGCGTGATACCTTGAAGCTGGGCCTCCCGAGTCCCAAGAAAAAATGCATACATGCGCCATTCGGTCGGACACCGGGTACAGGTACCTGCAGCACGAGGCAGCGTGATGCCCGATATGCTTTCGATAAGAGACGACTTCCCAGCTCTGCACGCCTATTACGGCGATCTGCGGTAGGTCCATGTCGATTTGTACCCTATATCACCGTCAGCAGTCAGAGAGAAGAATTTTTTTCATTAAGCTTACCTGGTACTGTGCAAGTGATTAACTATGTCAGGGATACGCCGACGTCCCTGGGCCACCTATGGGTCGGAGAGACCAACATCTACATTGGGATCAGCACCAGAGTCACTGATACTAGACGAAATGGATCCGTGAGAGAGAAACTCGTCGGACGCGATGCTGGTGTCAATTGCGTTCAAACTCCTCGTTGCGAGTGCGAGTGGAAGGGGGGTGTTTGGCAAAGGAAAGCGGAAATTCTCAGCCTCATTTAAATCGCATGGCAGCACTGTTTGGCGGTCCAAAGAACCAGTAAAAGGCGCCGGTGGAAGTTGAACGTGTTGGAGCCTTTATAGCGTCTGCAAGGGCAAAGAACCAACTTGAACGAACCAAAATGATGATGTGGGCTATCCAAACATCGCAGATAGAAGATAAGCAGGTAACGGATGTAACAGGTGAGCCACATGCATTTCATTCTAGTAATACCCAAGACGTTAGCGACAAAACACGAGCAATTGACGCATGCACCCAACATACTCCGTTGCATTACGCACATTCCACCTGCCGGACTGAACCCTGGCTTGCCGCCTCTGCATAGGGCCCTAATACGCTCTTATAGCCGGTTACTGTTGATAAGAGCATAATAGGCATTCAACTTGGTAAAATGTCAGCACCAACAAGAATTTAAATTATATTTCTGCGCACCTGCTCTTCCTTACGCCCGCACTACATCTCCGCCAACCGTGGATCGTCGGTGAGATTTTCTAAGGGCTGTGGGTGACCGCACGCATGCAGTCCACGGCCATTTGAGGTGATGCAAGGCTATTGCGCCGATTTACAACACAATCGGTTTCTAGAATTATGCGAGCAACGCGGTGTACTCTTTCATAGCCTTCTCTGCGGCTTCCGTATCTACCTTGGCATCTCCAGCCGACTGTGGAGATAATCAGTATGAAAGTCCAAATGCATTGCGTGCGATTGAAAACTTGCCCAGTTGACCTCGTCAGTGAGTTGAGTGCCATCTCCGAGTAGCTTCTTGGCAAGGTACAGCAACACGTCATCTATTTTGTAGTTGGCCTTGCTAGAAATTTCCATGTAATCGATCTTCTTCTTCCTGGGGTAGTCAATTTCTTTGGGTGTCATGTCCCGCTTTCCGTCCAGCTTGTTTCCGACGAGTAAGATGGGAATGTCTTCTGACCCGCGACGGTGGTTTGCAGACGCAACCGCGTCATACCATTCTGGCACTTTATCGTAGCTGCGGCCGTAATCGATTTCGTGAGTTTGCGATTCGTATCTACATCGCAGGGGAACACTCACCTTTCCCTCGACGTCAGGTCAAAGAAGACAATCGCGCCTTCTGCATTCCGGTTAAAGTCATCCTTCGGGATCCCGCCTTTGGCGTGAACAAGAGAATCGTAAAATGTGAATGTGATTGATCCAGCAGATGTATGTATCGGAACAGTGTACGCCTCAGCTTTCAAAGACGCTGTGGAGCCAGATGAGAACCATGAAGCAAGAGTGCTAGATGCCACGAAACACACCAATCTTCTTCACGCTGCCATCCTTGAGTTTCTTCACAAATGTGGACCGGCCGGACGCGAATGGACCTGTGAAGTTGAAGCTAAGTTGAAGCCAGCAGTGGAGAGCGAACCAGCTCGTGGTTTCAACACACCTGCCAGTACGATCTTATAGTCTTTTCCGCTCATCTTATAAGGCGTGTTGTCTGTTGATGCTACTTAGCGGATGGGTGAGCTGGTAAGGTTGCTGAAGAGAAGTTTAAGCTGGCGATCGATTGGAGTAACCGCGATCACGTGGATGATAGGGGTACAATTGCTCGAGCGCAGAGTCTGTCCAGTGTCCTCCATATCCAGCCTCATCCGCGTTTGTTTGTACTTTTAATGCAAAGCATCGCCTCCGCCTCTCGTTAACTCCTCCTCTCAGTTTACCGCTCGACATCGCTCTGGATGCGGCTTTCAACCTTCACAAGCTCTGCTCTTGGACTTTGTCGAGGACTTCCCGACAGTTGAAACTCAGTGTCGCAATGCAAACTCTGACAGACAACGGTTCACCTTGTGGACTACGGTTATTCGTGCCTGCGCTCTCTTAGTCTACCGCTGTCTACCGTGACGCTGCAACGCGAGCATGCGGCCCACGATGCAGTTGTCGTGCATGAATGTGAGGTTTCAGTACAGGTTAGCCGCGTGTCTCATTACCTAGCTCAGTCGCCCGTGCCCTTTGTATCTCTCTCGCAGATCCAACACCATTCATCGGCTTCTTCGTGTTCCCTTGCTCTGATCTTTTATTTAACTCGTCATCGGGACTCGCCATCCATCCGTCAACTCAGTCAGGCCCGTTACAGTGACATTTACACTGAAAGCCTTCGTAGACGCTCCAACAGTTAGACGGCGTTCTTTCAAATAACCAAACGTGCATCTGTCAACTTTAAGTTATTTCCTGGATGCTTTGCCTGATGTGCTGGCGAATCAGCGCTCAGCACCCGGGCCCTTTGTAGAACCGCAGCTGAGCGGTAATGGTTGCCTGAATGTTGACGTGCCCAGGCGCCCAGGACCCAATCTACCTATCCCTACCTATCCGCACCACTAAGAACCACTGGATGTTGGACCGCGTGGTTCAATTTGTGATATTGTCACAACTGTTGTCAACTTGGCCCCTCCCACTTGGTATAATTATAACGGAGGTGAGATATTGTGTTCTTGTTCTCTTGATGCCAACATCTGCCTTTCTGATTGAGTTTCATGTCCACGTAGGGTCCTTGGCGCTGAATAATAATACCAAGCCTGCGGCTAGATCCTTGCCAAATTCAGTACGCACTAAGTAAGTAACCTTTAGGCGTCTATCTCTCTCCTAGTGCCTGTGCCTACTACAAGAACCAATGGAACCGGGGACATCACTCCTTCAGTATCCTCCTTCATGTCTATCGTTTCCAACTTCCAGGACCTGTCGGCGGTACGTAGCCATTGCAGAGATGTACTCTCAGCCAGAAACCTAATGCGAAATCTAATCCTGGAAGGTGCTTAGTCTTTTCGCCGCGGATACGGTCGAGAAGAAAGTCTCCAATCCACGAGCTAATGATCTAGAGCGCATGTCCACCACTTGGAGCATCTTTGGGATGATCGGAAGCGTCAGGGCATACATCAAGCTTATCTCAGGGATTCATTCTGCTGAGCAAGCAGGGGTGGATATTCACGGATTTGGGGGTTACACCTCGGAGAAGACGAAGACAGCGATGAGCGTGCGTCAGATTGGCTCGATGTCGACTAGGAAAGCATTCCAAGACGACAGAGAACAACTGCTGGGGCAGGTGGAAGGGGCTGGGTCGCAGTGGAAAAGGCCATTCATTGTCGTCATGGGGTACTCGAGATGTCCTTTCGAAGGGAAGAAAGTAGTGAAGGAGGTTTCCGGACGTGCAGTTTCGGCACTCCTCTCAGTGGCTATAACATGCATCCCTCTGCTCGCCATACGAAAGAGCATCCGTGGTGATGCTATAGACAACGCAACCTTAGGAGCCGCCATCGGGACCTCGTTGATAGCGGGATGTTGCTTACCGATTCTGCTTCATGGCATGAACCCTGTCGGTGTCGCGCAGTTGCGCGAGCTGGAAGTTCCAGCGCGCCCCGTGTACGAGTCAGGGGTATCGCAAGATAAAACTGGAATTGAGCTTCAGAGCAACTCCTTCAGTTCTGTGCCGCTCCACGATTTGGAAAGTCAAGCGCCCGGGCGCTTCGAGCATGGGTTGTTGCAGGATGGAGATACCGTCGTGACGAGCAAGAAATCGAGCACAATATACTGGCAAACATCGGATGAAGAGCCTCTACCACGCAGCGGTGACCGTATGTCGATACGAGTACTCGCGGCCTTCGCAACGTGCATCAGCATCACCGCATATGTGATGAACTACCTGGAGCTAGGTCGCGCGCCGACTTGGAGAGCGTATGTGTGGCTGGGCATCCAAACCGTCATCCTCGCTCTCCGCTTCGCAATGTGGGCCGTCCGTCCCCAGGTTCTAGCAAACAGGTCGAAGAGCCTTCTTTTCGTCGTTACAGGCTCACTCGTCGTTCCGGCTCTTAAGCCCAGCGCGGAAGTCGCCACCACGACCCTTCCTCGTGACGTGGTTCGCTTCGCCGTCGCCTCGGCCCAAAGCAAAATCTTGAACTTGGGAGGAACCATCGATAATCTTCAACTCGTTGCCCTGGACCTCCTATCCGATGTAGCCCCCGCTGATATCTTGCTCTCGGATTATTGCAGTTTCGGCGAGTTATCAAAGAGTGCGGGGGAGATAAAAGCCGTCCGGTTGCCGTGGTCATGGGTAGAGGAAATCTACGCTGCGCAAGGTCTCATCCTGGGTAACAACCCATGGGCGTTGGGTGGGCTTTATCTGGCCGCCATCGTTCAGGATGGAAAATTCCGCGGACTGTCAACTGTCCATCCTAGGGGTGCAAGTGCTGCACATTCGCATGGCGAAGATAGTTTTGCTTCGCTCGCAAAGAAAGATCATTCTCTGCAGAATATCGTGGGAGTGACCTCGAGCAATTATGGGATGAAGGGAACTTTGTTCGATGGTACGATAACGGAGATGCTGCCGATTCAACACGACCTGATGGATTGGCATCTCGAGTTCCAGGAAAATGTGCTTCGTTGTCGGGCGTCTGCTGTGTCGAATGGACCACATTATAACGAGATGCACGTGAAGAATTTTGGGGAGGGTCATTTGGGGACGAAGACGATGTCGAAGTCGGTGCCCACCATTCGAGGTGTCCTCGAGCAAGGAAGGAAGATCGTGGTGAAAGAGAAGGAAAAGGATCATGCGACATGCGAGGAATTTTGTACAATTTTTGGATTCTAATGTAATGTAATACTTAATCAAGAGCACGATCGGACCACGCCATTAAACTCAGCGAAATATTGGATTAATCTGACACCGCCGCGGTCGTTTATCCCAAATGTATCCACTGGTTGACCTTGGGCGGCTACCCTAGTAGGCGGTAGAAATGTGTAACAAGCGCGGTAATCCCGCCCCAGACCAAGATAACAGCTTGGTTTCACTCTTACGGGATTATGATTATGCTGTTCTTTCGGCCATCCTGTCGACGTTCCTTGGCTAATAATTGAAGCTGAACCGTCATGGCCTCGTATAGGTGGCGAAACGACATCGGCGGCGGTATCGGATCTCGGAAGTCTTAGTCGTTCCCTCAGTGCCTCATCAACGATATGGTCAGTGTATCTCATAATCACAAAACCTATTCATTGGGCTGAAGAAACTGCAGTCTAATGTGTTGAGACCATACCTTGCCGCCGTCAGATCAACATTAACCGCGGCCCTCACCCTCGAGAACTTCTCGTCCCAGGTATGCGATCGAACCAACCTCATACGCGCGCTTCAGGTTACCGGTAATCTAGGTTGTGGAACGTCACAACAAACCAGAGGTCGAGGCCGCGTAACTACTTTTCTGCGTCCTCTGAACGTCTTCTGAACATCATTCAACAGTGGATCTAAGGAAGTTCTCCTGAACCCATTGACTATATCCCGTAATGAGAACGAACGCGTTCTCATCGAACCCTCTGTCAACTCGATCCGCATGAGCATCAGGATCAAGCAGTCTGACGAGATTGAACGTATACTTTGTCACAAGTTCACGCGATTCATGATGCAAAGAGCGGAGAGCTTCATTGTGCTGCGGAGAAAGCCTGTCCCGGTGAGCGGCCTCTACCCTACTATTTGATCTGCAATCTTATTGCTTCGCAAGGGATACGACATCTCTTTCTTGATCACCAACACCCATTCAGAGACAATGCTGAAGCACAAGATCGTCGATTTTATCATACAGTCAGGCTATATCTATGAGTGTGTCAATTCTAACTGACGCTGGCCCTTTAGATTCATGGAGGAAGTCGATCGGGAGATTAGTGAGATGAAACTGAGCTTGAACGCTCGCGCGCGTATTGTAGCGGAATCGTACTTGACGGCTGTGAGCTTTACGGTTGCGGTCTATTGCTGGTTGCTGACAATACGTGTATCTAGTTCGACGCATGATACGAAAGATGCCCCGAATGTTTATGCGTTCATGGCTCTCAGCTCTTCTGCTCACATACCACTTCTGCAGATTTGAGAGGCTGACGCAAAGTGTACTAGTATACTTAGGCGCGATAATCAACATTGTTGAATGAACACCATCCGTAAACATGAAGGATCCGGTCGGACTTTCGGACCTGAATCAGTATGTGGGTGTCGTCCAAGTGCACTGAGCACTCGATACCTTTATTGAATACACAAAGAGGGACAGAGGCACCAGGTTCTACCGGGCGTCTTCTGAGATCTAAACAACCAAAGGTGCTTAAGCCGTTTCATCCTCGTACAGCGCGCGGACGCGATGGTCAGGAGAGCACATCGTCGTCGAAGATTGCTGTCTTTGGCACTCCGTCCTCGCGAATGACTCCACGATACATGCCTGAGCTATTGAGCGGCATGGCCACTGGGTTATTGCATGTTGTATAAGCATTCTGCATTCTGCACGGATATGAGAACATCTGACCGTTTCCTGAACTATCAACGGCAATGACGCCCCCTGCGCCCCCCTCCTTTCGTAAATCTTCCACTGCCCATTCCGCAGCCTTCTGTAAGGGCTCATGAAGGAACCTCACCCGCCTTCCAATCGTTGATGCCGTCGCCAATCTGATGAAGTACTAATAACCAAAGTGAGCGACTTGTCTTGCACACCATACTAAACGCTTAAGAGGTACACACATCACCGTCGCCAGTGCCAGAGACGCCTACAGCGCGTTTTCTCCCTTTCCCAGAGATGTGGTTCCAGGCCTTCCTGAGCCAGCCATCGACGATCCATTCCTCGGCCCAATAGCCCGATCCCATTTGCGGTGTATCGCCCACACGACCGACGAGCTTGTTGGTTTTCCCACCGGTCGAAGTGACCGCAGCGATGCACCCTCTAACATCGAGCGCCACAGCGCCCACAGTGCCGGTGGGCAGCTTATCAAGGTGTTCGCTTTCGTACCGACAAGACTGCGAATTGTTCTGCCTGTGCGGTAGTGGTTCCTCGGAGAGACCGAGGCCACGTCTGTGTTCTTTCCATCGGCCTTCTGTATAATAATAGGATGGATCAACCAGTTCAAAGCCCAAGTAATCCTGAGATGTCTCTTCAGCAGAGGCTCCGGAGAGCATGGCGTGCGGGGCAAGAGCTGGCGAGAGGTAGAAAGCGCGTGCGAGTTGGGACGGGTTTCGGGTCTGCGTTAGCAACGTCAGTCCAATTCCTCTACGCGAGGCGGGAATCTCGGGATGGCTTGAGGGTGGCTTGGACAGCATGATAGAGCTTTCCAACTCATTCTGATTAGAAATGAGATTCACTGGCAGCGTGCTGGTAATGTTACCAACTCACCTTTCCCGCTACGTTGAAGACGGCACCCTTTCCAGAATTGAACAGAGGGCAATCTGCGATGCATGCATGAGGATATGGTGCCATAAGGCGAGGTAGAGTGCCTCGGGCTGATGTCGCGCACCTTCAAGAACAGTCACAGCTGCTACAGCTGCATCCATCGCCTCTCCCCCATCGGCTAGGACAGCATACCCAGCGCGGAGAGCGGCACTGAGCACGTTCTTATACATAGCCTCCTTGGCAGGAGAACTCGAAGCCCTGTCCATAGTGCCTGCACCTCCATGTATAACGAGGACGTACTTGCCCTTCTTGCTTGAGACTGGAATTCTCAGTAGGGGAACCTTTTCGTTCAACGAATTCGGGGAGACCATGTTTCAAGATCAAGCAGGGTTGGTCGCGACTGAGGTTTATATTGATTGCAGTAATAAGCAAGCTCGGACGCCTGATCGCGAAGATTGTCGAAAGCAGGAGGTGAAGCGATAGCTTTAACTTTGGGGTGATTGTACAAGTCACTTTGCCGGAGTGGTTAACGGGATCGCCTGCTATTTCTTCTGAAGTACTGGTAGCGGTTGTGCTCTGCACGCGAGTGTTCGAATCGCTCAGGTGACGCTTTTTTGCCTTTTATTTTCAGTCGTTAACCTCTTCCATCATCCACTGCTACTATAATAGTAGCTTCAGAAGCCTCGGGCCTCGCGTCTTTCTTTCTTTTTTGCACTCATCATGAGCGCAAACAAGTACTCCAACCTCCCTTACATTGTATGTTTTTATCTCGCAACCATCTTATTAGGCTGATCGAAGCATGCTGTATTCTAGGATACCGCGCAGGACGTATATGAAACAGAAGATGTCTTCCCTGCAACGCGTGCAGAGGTGACTGACTTTATTGAGGCTGCGCATGCACTGGCGCTAATTGTCTCTGTCAGGACGCGGACACAAGCGACGAGGAATTGGCCGTGCCAACGCGCTCAGCGCGAGATCGAAATGGGATTGCATCGAAGGAGGAGTTAGATCAGAGTAACTTGATCAGTCCCGAGGAAGCCAGCAAACGATTCAAGAAGGCAGACAGAAAACGTACGTGGTCGCGTGTTCCTACCATACAGATGCAGGCTGATCGACTTCCCCAGAGCGCTCACGACCGACATACGCGTACCCACCGTCACCGGACTCTGGTCCTACATCCCCTTCAAATGCACACCGACCGATACCCCTCTCGCAGCGCCTCAGAGCATTACAAAGCGAGCTCGCCTCTCTGGAAGTCGAGCTGGCGGATCCATCGAACCCGTTGCTCGCGCGTGAACGAGAAGAGGATAGCGTGGATCCCGGGGAGCTTATTCGAGGGTTGGTAGATGTCCGAGGACGCCTGGAGAAGATTAGCAAGGGCAAGGAGGGGAGGGGCCGACTGGTCAATGCTGTGATGGGTCAAGGTGATGTGGATGTTAAGCCTAGTGACCACCATGCAGGGAGCGAGGAGGTCGAAACAGAAAAGCCGGAACAGGACAATGTCAGCGCGCCAGATGCCCATGCTGTAGTCGAGATGGACCGACGCGTCGGTGAACTGGAGAAGCTCGTCGGATCATCTAACACTGCTCTCGATGAGGTCAGTCCCTAAATCCCACTTGTACATTCCGTCGCACTCATGCTATCTACGCAGACCACACCGTTACCCCCTCCCCTGCTGCCCCTGATAAGCCGGCTCAACTCCCAGCTTACACTGCTCACCCAACCTCGCCACATCGACTCCATCTCGCGACGTCTCAAACTCCTGCTCACAGACCTTGACCGCGCCTCCGCGAGCCAGCAACACACATCACACAGGCGTCAGACCTCCCAGCCGAACACCGGCCCTGCTCCAGGCTCGGCGATGCAAGAGCAGCTTTTGCCGCTGCTCACGCGACTGGGGCCCTCGCTGCCGCAAATACCACACATTCTCACGCGGCTCCGCACGCTGTCGGCATTACATACCTCCGCATCTGAATTTTCAGATACTCTGGAGGGGCTTGAGGAAGAGCAGCGGAAAATGCGCGAGGCGTTGACTGAACTGGATGAAGCTGTGGAAACTGTGGAGGAGAGTCTGGAGGAAAATCAAGGGTTGGTGAAGGGTAATGTCAGCGGGCTTGAGGAACGCGTAGATGGTTTGCTGAGGAGGTTAGAGGAGATGAGTAAATGAGACCAGATATACCTTCAGTATGGGAAGACTCGTAGCATACAAATTACATACCCGTGCTGAAAGGCCATGCCTTACACGTCAATATTGGAGAGAACACACGGTGACTCAGGCAGGCCATCTGATAACTACAGCTGGCGCTCGACTTCAAGCTTCAACATTTCAACGTTTAAATTCAACGTTCAACCTTGAATATGACGTGCGCAAGGTGTTGCTGAAATGCATGTTCACCGATTTCGTACCTTGATAAAACCATTAAGAGAGTGAAATGTATAAAAGAATGCAAAGAAACGGCGAGCCAGTCAGCACACTCCAGACTATAGTTATATGATACAATATGGGCCCAAAGTCTACTTCTCAAGATCCTCATCACCCACACGCCTGTATTTGCCTTTGCCCTTGAAAGCACGACGGACGTACTTCATACCACCACACCACAAGAAGAGGCCAGCAGAGGCTCCCAAGAAGACGAGACCCGCGAATAGGGTACGGAAGGGGTGCGAAGAGACAGAGCCGTAACCGTAGTCGTAGTCTCCGTCGAGCTCAGAAACGGGCTCTGAGGCATCGACCTTGGTGGGGGTGCTGGTCTCAACGGTCTCTTTATTTGCGGTGGTAGCCGGGGCATTTACGACCGGGGCAGGGACAGTGGGAGCCACATCGATGCCCTCGAGATCCTGATGAACAAGCAAACGATATTTTATTCGTACGGTTCCATGGATAAAGATACGAGGCTGAATAAGTTTAAAGCTCAGCGTGAAGAGGTACCTTGTTGCCTTCAGCGTCAACCTCCAGCTCGATCTAAGATTTTCAAATTGGTCATTAGCCGGATGCCCTGGGGAATGCTCAAGCAGTCTTACCTCGCCGGAGTCGGTGATGGTAACATCCTCGACGGGCTTGTCGCCGCGGCCCTTCGCGAAGTCTTCAATTGCGAGGATGATGTCCATGCCTTCAATGACCGATCCGAAGACGACCTGCATTGCAATTTGTGAGTTTTGAACTGTAGCATTCCCTGTGCAACTTACGTGCTTGTTGTCCAACCAGCTGGTGAGGACGGTGCAGATGAACTATCCGGGTTGCATGGTTAGTTACAAACCGAGAACCAGCGAACATTGCGGCTTACGAATTGAGAACCTAATGGCTGGTCAGTTCGCGGCAACGTATTGAGAGAGAAGTGACATACCATTGGTGTCTTTGCCAGCGTTCGCCATCGAAAGTGTGCCGGGACCGGAGTGCTTGAGCTTGCTATTCGTGCCTTTGAGTATGGGTCTTCTCGATATTGAAGGATACGTACAAGTTCTCGTCGGCAAACCTGTCGCCGTAGATAGACTTTCCACCAGTTCCATCACCCTTGGCTGTTCATCGGATCAGAGCTGCCATTAAAATGAGGCTACGAGTTAGCTTACTGAAGTCACCACCCTGAATCCTAAAGAGGTATTAGATGCTGCGGCATTGGGATGGGTAAACGAGAGCACGTACATGAAGTTCTTGATAACACGGTGGAACTTGGAGCCCTTGTAACCGTAACCGAGTTCCTCGCCATCCTTCTTGAAGCCGGTGGCCAGAGCGCGGAAGTTCTCCACGGTCTTGGGAACAGTCTACACAGGGCGGTCAGTTACGGTGCAAGACTGGCAACTGAGCATATATGCTTACTCCTCCGTAGAGACCCATCACGACTAGAAAGACTGTTAGCTTTGTGCGCGTTGCAGTCTTAATTGGCTCTGCATACCTCGTCCCAAAGGCTTGTCGCCATGGCTGATGTCGAAGTAGACTTTGTTGGTAATTTTGGGGCCTTTGGCGGCCTCGACTGACTGGGCGCAGAAGATGGCCGCGATAGTAACCAGGATAAAAGCGAAGACAGCCCGACCAAACATGATGAGTTCGGTGAAGGTGAAGGAGAGAGGTAGAGAGACAAGTAGCCACGTCGTTCGCCAATTTGAAGTCACCAGGACACAGGCTCCGTCGCGACAGTTACATAACGAGCGCCCGTGTAAATTTGTCCCTTACTCGATCACTGCCATGGACGACGATTTCGTACTCAATTTTGCCACTGATAGCGCCCCCTTAGCTCAAGGCGGCGCGTCAAAGAAAGGCGGGAGATGGACGGATAGGTGAGTCTCTTTTTTGTATTGAAAGGAGCAGCACTCATGTTCATCTCAGGGCAAAAGCGAAACGGATCGACAAGCGCAAAAGTAGACCGGCAGAAAAGTCGATAACTAGTGCACCTGGTGAAGACGAGCTGGAGGATCGTCCTGCTAAACGACCTCGAAAGGAGCCTTCACAATCAGCTACTCATTCAGAACCATTGTCTCGCCCCGCCCCCTCCTCTGACCGTCCGAGTCAAAACTCTCGACCACCTCCGACTCAAAACTCTCGACCCCCTCCTCCATCTCAGATCATATCCTCACTGTTTACATACAACCCCAAAATCGATGCTCCTATATCTAATCCAGCACCAAAAGCCGTTTCGAAACCCAGTAATGCTCCTTTAACAGATGCATCCGCATTCTCGGCTCTCGGCCTGGACCCCCTTATAATCGCGCACTTGGCGAGCAAAATGAACGTTCTCAAACCTACTTCCATACAGAGAGCAACATTACCTGTTGCGCTGTCCAAGACCGAAGAGATGGCATCAAGGGACTTATTTATCCAGTCTCAGACAGGATCAGGGAAAACCCTGTCATTTCTACTGCCAATCATTCAAGATTTACTTCCCCTCAGCAGTCTTTCCTACATAGACCGTTCCATAGGCACCCTGGCTATTATCATCGCGCCCACACGAGAATTGGCGAAGCAAATATCGGATGTGTTGGAGGCGTTATTGAAACTTCGCTTGCGACCAGAAGACGAGTCGCCCGATGATCCTGGCTCCTCCGCCCGCCTAACGCGCTGGCTTGTCTCCGGTCTCCTTACCGGCGGCGCTACTCGCACTCACGAGAAAGCTCGGTTACGGAAAGGCTTACCTTTCATCGTCTCCACCCCTGGCAGACTGCTAGATCATTTACAGAACACAGCCTCTTTCAATGTCGGGAAATGCCGTTGGCTGGTTTTGGACGAGGCAGATCGGCTTATGGAACTCGGGTTCGAAGAGACTATCACTGGGATTATCAAGGGTCTGGACGGGCGACGAAACCTCGCGAAACAGGCCATGGATGAGGGAAAGGGTATGGAAGTGGGAGGATGGGACTGGAGTCGACGAAGAAGAACCGTGCTATGCTCAGCCACTATTCGCGAGGACGTTCAAAAACTGGCAGGTACAGCCCTTGTTCATCCGTTGATGATCAAGGGCAGTGATATCGATAACCCTCGGGCTTCCGGGGCTGATGGCATCATAGCCGCTAGTGCGGAGAAGTTCACCCCTCCGTCCCAGCTCGCGCAAAATTTCGCTATCGTTCCGCTCAAACTGCGATTGGTCGCGCTCGTAGCTCTATTGCGAACGCTTCTATCTCAGGCGAACGGGCGTAGGGGGACAAAAATTATCGTGTTCCTCAGCTGCACGGATTCGGTGGATTTCCATTGGAACTTGTTGGGTGGCTCTACAATGGAAGGAGAGGATGAGGCCGACGCTTCTGACAGTGATTCTGATGAGGACGACGATGGGGATAGCGATATAGATACCAAACCGAAACGCCAATCCAAAGGAGAGCGGGTCGAAGCCAAATCTCCTCTTCTGCCTGACGCATCCATTTTCCGGTTGCACGGTTCTCTGCCGACCCCAAGTCGTCTCGCGTCTCTCAGGGGATTTTCAGCCGTACCGAACACGAAATCGAAACATCCAGTGTCACCCTCGTCGATTTTGCTTTGTACCTCGGTGGCATCGCGTGGGCTTGATCTTCCACTCGTCCGTGCCGTTGTACAGTTTGATCTACCGACAGAGGGAGGGGCAACTGAGTACGTGCACAGAGTCGGGCGTACTGCGCGTGCTGGTAAAGGAGGGGAAGCTTGGAGTTTCGTTGCGCCCAGCGAAGCGGAGTGGGTGAAATGGGTGGAGGGGAAGATGCAGGGAGATGTTACGAGCGATATATCCGGGAAGGACGCAGCTGACAAGGGCACCGCCAATATCAACTTAAATGGGGTCGCTATCGAGAGCATTTTGCGAAACGGATTCGGCGGAAAGGGGATTGATTTCGAGGAACGCGCCACTGATGTTCAGCTGTCCTTCGAACGATGGGTACTCCGCAGAAAAGAGGTAAGTCCGTCATTACTAACACTAATCTCGATGTACTTACTGCAGCTGTTTTTCAGAACGCCGATGCGGCTCGGAGAGCTTATCTTTCTCATATGCGGGCGTATGCGACACATCCGTCGAACGAGAAGCACATATTCCACATTCGCCATCTTCACCTCGGACATCTGGCGAAGGCGTTTGCGCTTCGGGACGCACCCACCAATGTAAGAGGTGCGAACGCCAAGGGGATTGCACAGACATCAGGCAAAGCTGCCACAAAGCCTTTCGGCAAGCCTCAAGCAGCCAAAACGAAAGATCAGACCAAGCAGAGAGGCAAAGATTGGGACGAGGCCCACGATCCGGACGCCGAGCGGCGCATGCAGGAGATTGTCAGATCACAAGGGCGCCTGACAAAGAAAGGCGGTGTGATGATGAGCACCGGCACTTCAGAGTTCCAAATCGCCACAGGGGCCGCACTGGAAAGACTCGTAGGGACAAGATTGTGACGCCGTCGGGTCTCAGCTCAACACGACTTTTATCTCGCTATCTTTATCAAGTTCTATATCGCTATCCTTGAGCCTATCGCACGTACCTGACAGGATCTGACGTGTACGTAGCAGGGAACAACATGACACACACAAACAAAACGTGCCCGAATACCGAGGCCTTGTATTCTGTCGGCATTTCTATAAACGGACACTTCGTACCGACAGGTGCGGGTCACGGTGCTGCCGCTGCCAGGTGCTGCCCTAAGTTTCTGGTGACCCCTTCCATCGGCGACCGCAAGCACCCTGCTACCCACTTTGAACGCTTACTCGTGGAGACACTTTACGGCTAAAATTCTATGTCTAATCGGATGCTTTCAAGTGCTGTAATGAGCCGTAACTGAGGATCAGGCCTCGAATTGAGCTGTCTCCAAGCTGTCTCCACGGCCTAATCTTCAACGGGCTTCGAAGTCTTACAAAATCTTTCCGAGTTGTCGGAGACTCGTGCCGCTCGCTTCTCCACAACTTTTCACCGTGGATGTATTCGCCAATCATGCGCCCACAAATGGGCCCACGAAAGTTGGACACTTGTGCGGCCGTGGATCCATTAACGTTGCCTTGCTGTCTGATGAGACCACCTGAACGTTTACACGAGGCATTACAGGATCAGGCTCACCTGAGGCTGGGAAGCATAAAAAGACGAGCACGCAGCTATTGCACCGACACCCACCCACGACCCCACGACCCACCCACGATTACTAGCCCGTCATGCGAGCCTCAATCGGTGTCTTTCAGCCGACGGCAGACCTTCTATCCACCTCTTTGTTCTCTTGCCAGAATGTTACTCCAGTTGATTCTGCTGTGCGATCTTATGCGAGAGCAAAAGCTGTTGGGCTGGCACACAGTGCGTAACTATGTCTTTGATCGGCAGGAAATGCTGACCATGATGTTGACAGAGCTCACGATACGCGACGTCTCTCAGTTATCTTACAAATTTTGGGATATGCATAGAGATCATATTCTAAGTTCCGACGGGGCCGCAGGTATGTGGATCTACGAATGCGGCTGCGAGAATTGGATGTTGACCAGATCATTTTTCAGCGACACTGCTAACAATTCAATACAACCTTGTTGTCGGCACACTATGCCAGTACATGTCAGGTAGAGAAGATATTCGCAGATTAGCTCAAGATATTCTGGATTGGAAAATACAGTAAGTTCCTTTATTTTTTTGTGGTTGGTACTAGGTTACAACTCTCTCTCTCTCTCCAGTGCGCAGTTCTGTCTTACGGAGCTTGGACACGGTCTCGACATTGCAAATTTAGAGACAACTGTGGAGCTTCTGCCCAACGGACAACTACTACTCAACACACCGTCCACCAATGCCGCCAAGTATGTTGACCATCTCGGAAATTTTCTACTTGCTGACATCTGTTCAGATTCATGCCCCCAACTATACCCGCTGGCGAGGCATGCATAGCCATCGTCTTTGCTAAATTAGTTGTGGGGAAAGAAGACCGAGGAATTCACCCCTTCCTTGTACCTTTAAACGATGGCAAATGTATGCTGCCCGGGGTAACCGCGAGGTAAGAGGTTATTTGCATGGCATTTAAATAGCGCTAACATTGAAAATTGTAGAATGCTCCCATATCGCAATGGTTCGCGGCCGGTAAACCACGCTCTCACATCATTCCACAATGTGGTTCTGCCTAGATCCGCTTTGCTCGGTTCAACGGACCACCTGGACCGTAACATCTTCATGATGTCCATCTCCCGAGTTGCTGTGGGCTCTATTGCACTCGCGACGCTTGCTGCCTCCTTTTTCCGCGTAGTTGCAACTATTGCTGCTCGCTACAGCCAGCGTAGGACTGTCATTGGCAATGGCTCAACTCCTGCCCCCATCATGCAATTTCGAACGCAGCAAATCCCCATCTTCACCGCTCTGGCGCAAGCGCACGTTCTACGGGCCTTTGATAGATGGGCCGTCGATGCATTTAGCGATTTAGATGAGGACCCGAGAGTGCGGCACGGGATCGCAGCGTGCTTCAAGGTTACGACGGTCCAAATCAGCCAAGCAGCTACTATTTCGGTGTCGGACCGCTGCGGAGCACAAGGCCTTTTTGAGCATAACCAAATGTCTGTTTTGCATGTGAGCAGGTTTTATTTTTTAAATTGTGGCGATCTGCTTACACTGCGTTTGTGCGACCAAAGGCGGAAATGCGTGGTATTGCTATTGCCGAAGGCGACAACTTGGCCCTATCCATCCGTAAGTTCCACTTCCTCATTTATCAAACCAAAACATTCCGTAATTAACATTTCCCTGGTTACATAGGTCTCGCCACCGAGATCCTCCTCGGTCGTTATGCATTGCCGCCACCCGCTGATCCTCAATGCCTGCTGGCCCGCCACGAGGCGTCGCTCATATCAGAAGCTCGATCAATTCTATCAACGCTCTCGTCTCATCGCTCCCCTGATTTTAATCGCCTCATCCTTCCCATGTGCATGCCGCTGGTCGAAGCCATTGGCCACCGGATGGCGTACGATGCCTCCGTAGCCGCCCAGGTACCGCAATGCCTCATCGACCTCTTTGTTGCCAGCGTCATCAAAATGGACGCGGCGTGGTACTCCGAGGTCGGTGGGATTACTCGTCGGAACCAAGCCTTCCTTGTGGACAAGGCGGTCACCGCGATGTCTGCAGATCTCGAATATCACATCCAAAGCCTAGACGCAGAACCATATGTTACGGCCCCCATCTCATCGTCTCACAAGTGGGAAGACTTCGTGGCAGGTCTTCCGACCTACGACGCCGCCGCCGCTGCGGCCGCTCCGCTACCCCCTTTGGTAATGGCTCGCTTATGATTTACACGAACACCGTACGAACCCTTGACTTGATTCAATGATGTGTATTAGTATTTCCCTTGTTGTACGAACCAGCGTTCTCTTTGCAGTATGGATCAGTATCCCTTGTTGTAAATCACCACTGCTACAATTTAGCCCCGAGACCAATCATTCCTGTGCAAGTCCAAAACCAGCTTTAAATATCGGTTCAGACATCACTTCATGTGCAGCAAATGGCCCAGACTTCTTCCTGCTAGGTCGAATGGAGTGTGTTCGCTACCGAGTTGACACGTATTTTTGGCGCCACAATCAATTCAGTTTCAATTCAGTTGTAAGCCGAAAAGTGCGGGCGAATAGGACTCCGGCCTATCCTATATGGGCTTTGATACTCATGCGCACGCCCCTGAGGACATTTAGGGGGGAGGTTCGGTTTTATGCTGACGAATGACTCAGGGCATGTTCGATCAGAATAAAAGACGCGGAGACCTGGTCGGTACGGACTCGGATGTTCGAGTACACAGTACAAACATCTCCTGATCGAGGCCACTGACTCGGCCCACCAGGGCCGATCTGAGTCGGTACAGTCACTCGACTCGAAGGCCAGCTCAGAAATGAAAATTCCTAGCCCATAGTATCGGCTTAGCTCTCTTTTTCGCCGTAACCTCGCAATTCATTATATCTATTCACCTTCTGATATCGCCAGCTACTCACTCCTTGTCACCTATTCAATTGCTTACTCTTCACACATTGCGCTATTCTCACTGCATACCCGGCCGCCACACCTACTGATTTCGAAGTTTCCGACACTTAGTTTATTATTGGACATTACAGTCACGGCTTTCGTGTGTTGTTTTTGTGTTGTTGGGTTTGGTTTGGTGTCTTTTATTTTGCGTCTCGTGTTGTGTTCGGTTGGGGTTGGGGTGCAGCATGCGTTGTGTTTTTGTTGTTTGGTTTTTTTCTTTTGCGTATGTGCTGTGCTGTGATCTTGTGGGTGTGAGGGGTTTTGTGTGCCTCTCACAGGGGCGCCTCTGGTATCGCGGTGTTCTCGTGTGTGGGGCACTTTTGTGTCCCCGTCTGTCCTTGTTGTTGTTCTCCTCCTCCTCGACGAGTCTTCGTACCCGTATCTTCAATAATGCCCGACGCACGTAAAACAGCCTTCATCGCCCTCACAGGCGTCCTCGCCTTTGGCACAGCCTACTCGGTCCTTTACAACACCTACCTGGACACCTCTAACCCTCTGCTCACGAACCTCGCACATCCACTCTCCAAATCCCACTACTTTGCCAACAAAGCCAACATCCTCAACACCCTATTCATCAAACGCGCATGGGGCTGGACATCCGGCGCATTCATGCTCCTGCATCTCACCTCTGCGTCCGACCCAACAGCCCACCCAGATGCAGGACTGGAACGGATGTACAAGTGGCTCGCGGAGACCGCGTCCTGGCTCGTATTCACGAGCTGGTTCTTCGGCCCCGCCGTCCTCGAGCGGGTCATTGCATATTCGGGCGGTGAATGCATTCTTGCACTGCCGGATGGCAGCAATCTCCCCGTACCGAACGAGTACTGTTTCTCCAAGGCCGCGCTGTCCCCCGCCACGCACCCTTCCCTCTTTGCGTCCCCGCTCCTGGGCCTGGGACTTGACTCGGTATGGAAGGCGGTGCCTCGGCTGCGGAGAGGGCACGATATCTCGGGGCACGTTTTCCTCCTCACCATGTCCATCCTGTTCCTCGCCGATCAGCTGCGCTCGTCCTTCAGGCGCGGAGCGCCGGCGTGGTCGGCGGTGCACAAGGTCGCAGTGGCTGTGAACGTCGCGCTCATTGGTATTTGGCTGCTCGCGATGTACACCACCAGCGTGTACTTCCACACTGCGTTTGAGAAGTTCACCGGGTATTGTGAGTCAATGTCCTACTCGGTTGAGAGACGAGGTTCTGATGGCCTGCGTTCAATAGTGCTGGGACTGGCGTGCTTCGCGATTACACAGACCGCGGTGTTTGACGAGGCGCGGGTGGATGAGGCGGCCGAGGTACCAGCGGGCTCGCATCAGAAGGAGGAATGAGTACGTGCTTTCCTGCTATCTATCTTCTGTGCCGAATCTAACGGTGGACCGAAGGCACGGGAATGTAGTTTAACGTGTTTCATGTAAGAACTGTCTACGGACTCACCATACCACCCGTTGTCACCATTCGTCATTAGTCTCAAGTCTTCCTCGGCCCATAATGTCTATCTCGCCGTACTTCGGTTTCCGCGATTAGGGCCTTGAATCCATATCCGCAGCTTACATGGATCACAAGCGCGTGGGTGGCTGACTGCATGTCGTTGGTCATGACGTTATCGTCAACCCCCATGTGTTCGTGATGTGGCCGGTGCGACCGCGTGGTTACTGGTACGGTGAGTCGCACTGGCCCTTTCCACCCCCTGTGTGTCAGCCTCCTCGTCCCTCTGTCTATATTAGCCTGTGGCACGTCGCACATGCCGAATATCACAACAGAGTGGCTGACAGCTATGGTCTTCGCTTTGCGGTGACGAGGGGCTGACAAGGCTGGAGGGTAGTACTAATCTAGTGGCTGACGAATTGAGGTTCTCTCTTATCCTGGGTGATCAAGTAGTGCGAGGCTGACGGACTGGAGCGTTGCGCGAGTATTGTGGCTGACGACCATGACCTCTCTTACTTCGTGTGAACAAATGCGAGGCTGACAAGACTGAAGGTTTGTACGATTGTCGTGGCTGACGGCTGCGATGTTATCTTCCTTTGCGCGTAAATCAGACAATCGACGAGAGGCTGACAAGACACTCACTTGTGGCTAACAGGTGCTGACTTGCCACATATGTTTACGGTCCCCTCATACTTCAAGCTATCACGCTGGCGAGGCTGACAAGGAGTTATCGACGGTTGAAAAGGTGCTGGCGTATCTCAACCGTTGGCCCATGGCTGACAACTCGCCGTAGACTATGCCAGTTACAGTCCTCTAGCACATGCGGGCGATGCTCGCGTTGACGAGGCTGATAAGACCCTACCGGCGGTTGACATGGTGCTTCTTTCGTGCGGCTGACTCGCCGTAGACTAGAAGATGTTAGCCATGATCGATGATCCTCTCCTCCTTCTCGTGATCGAACTTTCGCGTTGACGAGGCTGACAATATGTTACGTAGACGTATGTCAGCTTTTGCTCTGTGGCTGACTCGTCGCAGACGGTGTCAGCTATATGTTCTTCTCGTGATCAAGCTCTCGATCTGAAGCTGACCGGAGAATGACAACGAGTCAGCAGTTGACGCGATGTGCTGACAGTACGTATCTCAACCTTTGTCCTGTGGCTGACTTCCCGCAGACGATCTTCTCTTACCTCGCGTGATCAAATGCTTGTGATCAAGAGCGGTTGCTAAGCTTAGTTGGCAGTCGACAGAGTTGGGCCTCCCATACAAGCAGGAATCTACTGCGCTTAAGGGTCGCAATTGGTGAGAGGAAATTAGCAATGTATAAAGCGTTCGCGGTGCCACCAAGGTCGATCGACACAGACGTCGATGCTGCTCATGTCCACGGTGCGTGCAGCGTGTAGTTTCAATGTAGTTTCCTTGTCCAATATTAAACCCGTAACTGTCTCTACACTTAACAGCGACGGGCAAGTAAATGCTGTGTATACACGGTTAAAGCTTGCTTAGTATATATGGGCGATCACGAGCCTATTCCGATATCACTACTAATATTCTTCCATCCTAGCATTTTTATTTGCTGAATCTAGTAGATTCACCCGCCTGGATGCCTCTAGCCGTATCATTGTTCCGCTTGCAGGCTCCGCGCGTACGGCTCTCAGGGCGGCCGCCACTGCCAGCACACATGCCACCTCATATGACATATGTTTCCGCTCTATCAGGCTATATCTTTCCGCTCTGCCAGGCTGTGTCTTTCCGCTCTATCAGGCTGTGTTGTCCCGATCTATCACAACACGTCTTGCCGCTCTATCATGCCGCGTCTTGTCGCTCTATCAGGCTTTATCTTGCTCGGTCTCCATCCAGGCAGTGCACAACCATTCTCTTTGTCCACAACCTTCTCATTAAATATATTAATCATAATAAGGAATGACGAAGACACATTATGCAAATCGTGATCACTGATCGGGAGGTGCTCGCAGTGCGCAGTCATGGCTGAGATTTTATTGATATATAGAAGGTTAAGGATGGCCATAGGAGCTCATCTAGAAAACACAACATCCCACAAATACCAAGGCGCACTCAAAGCTCGTATCGACAGTAACCTCTCTTCCACTTGCTGAAACGAGTTACGACCATGTCAGCCGCACCTTCACTCCTCATAGTCGGGCACCCCTGGGACCACCCCCTCGTCCTCGGCGTTATCCCCGATCCCACCAAGGCCCGCGACGGCCTCGAGAGCGCCATACTATCCATCAGCAATGCCGGTTACAAAATTTCGCCCCACTGGCTCGCCCCCGACTCCGCAGGCGAGGCGGGCATGGCAGGCCTCGTCGCGTTATTGAAGGCAAACGATTACGACGGAGTTATCATTGGCGCGGGTGTGCGGATGCAGGCAGATTTGACTGTGTTCTTCGAGGGGATTGTCAATTCTGTGAAGGATAATGCGCCGAGGGCGAAGCTGCTCTTTAATTCCAACCCGTCGAGTACTCTTGATGCTGTTAGGAGGAATTTTCCGCTCACCGGTACGTAACACCAGTTCTGTCCCTTATCTGAGCTGACTTCGCAGTGCTTCAGCTTAATTATATGTTATAACGATACCATGGCTTCGCTGTGATCTGCTGAAAGAGTACAGGGCACGGATCTCCCGCAATACGCTAGTTATTGATGATCGAATTTGATACAAGCAGCGCTTTCAACTCACGACTTATGAGTTGTTCAAAAGCATTCAGCCGCCCACCCGCGTGACAGTGATTCCTGCGGTTGACTCGGAGTCTAGGAGTATGGCAACAAGTAGTATCGACGACTGGCTGACGGTTATGGTCCTCCCTCAGTTTACGGGGCCAATTTCTCGCGCTGGGAAGAGGCTAACAAGGCCGGAGGGTGGTAATATTTATTGGCTGACAACTAAGGTCGTGATCAAACGATAGTGCCGACGATTGAGTTTGCAATAATGAACGGCTAACGAGGCCGGAGGGTTTTGATATTTATTGGCTGACAGAACGTTAAAATCCTCTATCACTTCCCGTGATCAGAAGCTCGCATTAATATTGCAGACAGACTACCGACGGCTGATATGGCTGGAGGGCTTTACGATTCTAGTCAAATTCTAGTGGCTAACGGCAATTTTCTGCTCTGATGAAGAGGCTAGCAAGTAGTTACTGACGGTTCTCACAGTAACCTCAACGAATGCGCGAGCGCGACGCGTTCTCCCCGACGCGCGTGATCCACGTGACAGTGATTTCTGCGGTCGACCCGGAGTCAGAGTCTCCGACTCAGAGTTGCCTGATCACATCATATACCAATACTACTCTGAGTCCTTTAAATTTGCAGCCGCTCACAACAACCGCATTGTACGTGGCAATAATGCTTACACCTATGTGAATCTTTCTAAACGGCTGACAGACATACCTAATGGATATCTCGTATGTCCTCTCCAAATCGCTCACCACCATCAGTCCCACCCACAAACATACATAGCTCGATCCTCCAAGGCGGCTACCAACACCCAGTCTCGCGAACATGGCAAGGTCGGGCCACGCTGACCAAATCGATGCTCATGTACCCAATCTTCATCACGGACGATGCCGACGCCTCCACAGAGATCGCGTCGCTGCCCGGGCAGCGGCGGTGGGGGGTTAACAAGCTCGAAGGGTTCCTGGGTCCACTGGTGCAGAAGGGTCTCAAGAGCGTAATCTTGTTTGGCGTGCCCATGACATGCGAGAAGGTGCGCCCAGCTGTCTCTCTCCCTCTCCGATCCAGGGTGCTGACTGTTCTGCCTGTATCTCACCAGGATGCCCGAGGCACACCCGCAGATGATCCCGCAGGCCCTGTGATGTCCGCGATTGTCCTCCTGCGCAAGCTCTTCCCCGACCTATACATCGCCGTGGACGTCTGCCTCTGCGAGTACACCTCGCACGGGCACTGCGGCGTGTTGCACGACGACGGCACCATTAACACAGAACCGTCGGTCGCGCGCATTGCCAGCGTCGCGTTGAGCTACGCCAAGGCCGGCGCACACTGCGTTGCGCCGAGCGATATGATGGACGGGCGCATAAAAGCGATCAAGCGCGCGCTCATCGACGGTGGGTATGGAAACAAGTGCACGCTCATGAGCTACGCCGCCAAATTTGCCAGCGCCCTCTACGGGCCCTTCCGGTACACGCCCCACTTCTTCTGATACCTTACGCCACCAGAGCTGATATGTTGTTGATGTGGACAGCGATGCGGCAGGCAGCGCGCCATCCTTCGGGAACCGCAAATGCTACCAGCTTCCGCCCTCCGCCCGGGGTCTCGCCCGCCGCGCCATCACCCGCGACGCAGGCGAGGGCGCGGACATCATCATGGTGAAGCCAGCGATGCCGTACCTCGATATCATCGCGGACGCCGCGCGCCTCGCGCCGGACCACCCGCTCGCGTGCTACCAGGTGAGCGGGGAGTTTGCGATGGTGCATGCGGGTGCGCGGGCGGGGGTGTATGATTTGCGGACGATGGCGTTTGAGAGCGTGGAGGGGATGGTGCGCGCTGGTGAGTGTCTTGTTTGATTGAGTGATGAATATGGGGCTTATTGTTGTGGGTAGGGGCTACGTTGATCTTGACTTACTTCACGCCGGATTTCCTGAGCTGGTTGGATGAAGAGTAACTTTATGTAGTGCACTACAAGGGTATTAATTGGCACTTGTTACAAAACGGAATCCATCGATGAAATTCTCATGCCACCGAAGGCTTGGGCGGCGAGCTTTGTAAAGCTGGCTTTTGGACCAAACTTCAAAGGGCATTTTCCAATTATTGGCTTACCGCGCATATATCTACAGACATTTACCAATGGTACACTCAGCGCGTTGCCTGCTTTTCACATCGGACAATACAACAGGGTACAGCGACACATTTTGAGCGATTGTCTATAGAAAGAATTGGCGTTGCCAATGGCACCTTCGAATTTACAATATTGTCTACGACAGGAGCTCATTTTCATCAGTTCCAATTCGACGCCTCCTCTTCCTGCAGAACCCAAGTCTCCGCCACCTGCTCAGTGGTCTTCACTCCAAGCTGTTAGCGTAGCTAATCAGTTGGTTTATAGTGGTGAATCCGGGTGTCGCTACGTAGAAGGTCGATCGCCTTTCCATTTAGCTCACTGGCCAGTGCATTGGTGTACGAATTGGCACGACGTTTGGAATTTTTATGTCCCGTCTGCTTTTTCCTCCCTAACCATCACCGCCATGATCATCGCCTCCACATCCGCAGTCCGAATCTCCGCCATGCTTGGTCCCAGCACGCGCTCGCTCAGAAGCACACCGCGGAAAACCCTGTACGACAGGGAGCACGAGACCGCCTGGTTGATCAGGCCCGTGACAGATGCGTACCATGTGTTTGGGTCCCAGGCCCAGATATTGACGGTCTGGAGAATAAGCAGGCCCATGGTTACCCTAACGAGGGAGTGTCAGCTGGCACATAAAGAGCGGGAATGAATCGAAATGCAGACATGTAATACAACTGGCCGCTTCTGAGCAGCGACTTTGCCACTGCATGCAACCCATCGCCTGTGAGGAGGGTGCGCATATTGAGCTTGCCGTCATATGTGTATTTGCCGAGCTCGCGGGAGATGCAGACAAATATGAGGGTGTGGTAGCTAGCGGCGGCGAGGAGCATGCTGAAATTGAACCAGCTGAATGCCGGGCAGTTTTTGAACGTGGCGATGACGCCCATGCAATGGGCGCCGTAATACAGGCCACTGTACACAAATGGGATGGGGGCCACTCCTAGGAGAGCCCATAGGACGGCAAACACAATTTGGGCGGTGCGCGAGCGGCTGAATACTGCGCGCACACGGAAGAAGAACAGGAGTGAGTCGAACGCGCAAGACGCCCACCACAGCGCCATCATCGCCCAGAATTCCGATGGGCCGCTATTGTACCATCCGCATTTAGATGAAGTTGTGGTCTGAATTATTCAACTCGTACCAAAACAGACGCATGTTAAATAGCGATCCCACCAGTGGCTCGGTGCTCAGGGTCAGGCCATGGATGTAGGGCGCAGTCATGACAAAGTATGAATGGCAGTCGAACAAAACAAAGGCCACGGTGCAGATGCTGAAGTCGCAGCGTGATATTAGCATGTTATGCACGTCTCTAAATTTGCGGATGGGAAGCTCACCGAGACAGGTAGTAGGTGACGATCGGGGCTCTGATACCCGTGCGCATACACATCTCAACTTCCTCATCCAAGGAGAGCAGCCAATCTAGCACAGACGCCTACATAATCCGGGTTTAGTAACCTAATCCAAGCTTGAAGATGTTTTGAAATCGAGGGCTTACCGCCAACACTGCGATAGACACGTAGGCGGAGATCTGTGCCTGTCCTGAGAGCCATACATTTATGGTATCGATATCCTCTCCAGACATGGATTTGAATAGGACTTGAACTGATTAGCGTTTTGATCCAGAGGTGTACGCGGAGAGACAGGATGGCCTGGAGGGCCTGTGTAGACTCGTTACCGTCCGTATAACTGTGACGGGTAAGTGCTGTAGTATACGCGGTTAAAGAAGCTTGCTCTGTTCATGCTGATACAGGCGATTTTCCTGTGACTTCCCAAAGCGGCAAATTTACCGGCATGTGTCAGTAAGTGATGCTTCTTGATGCAATGGCGAAAACACTTAAACTGATTATGACATGAAACTGATTCGTAGGGATGAGCACCGTACCCGTATACGAACGCATACGGCTACGGCCGTACATTCAAATTTGACGGCAGCCGTCAGCCGATGAAATTCCAGCGCAGACGGCACGGGTACGGGTCGACCCGTACCCGTAACTCGATGCCAAACTATCTCGAGTCAGCGATAATTGAAATTGAGAGGACGGGATGGAGCAGTGAAGATTGGGTGAAGATGTGAATTTGCCGCGGGCTGAGGTGGAGCGGCAATCGGGAGTACTTCAATCCATGATGATGATAACTTTAGGTATGTACTTCTTAGATGCTGGGATCGTGTCAGGCTGCTGGTCTTGTAGATAAAGGGGCGAGCAACTGCGAGCAATCGGACTTGCTGAAACAAGGAGTGTTCTTCCCTTCATAATTTGCACACGTTGAGCGTATGATGAAGAATCGGTCACACGATAACACTGGTGAAAATAGGCAATTACAAAAACACCTCTGTAAACGATGATCAGATTTCAGGACTAGCATAGCCAAGAGCGGCCAACAGTCTCCAGCAGTATAGTGCAGCACTCACACGGCAATCTCTAGGGGGTGACGCGTGGTTGATGCTGGTTGATGGTGATTATTATTGAGTTGGCGACTCGCCGGTGTGGCGCAAGGAGTGTGCTGTTAAACGCCCTTAAACGCTGTTAAACGCCATGTTGGTTGATGTCGGTACTATAAATTTATTTTTCGATGAATAATACAGCTCGTTGTGTCATTGCCGAAATCGAGGTTGTCCCTGTTGCTCTCCCATTTCGAACTCGTGTGATGTGCTTTGACAGCGGCTTGATCGTAGTTTGACAACGGAATTTGGCACAAATTGTGTTGCTGCCACGTGCTTTGGTGATCCCTCAGTGGTTGTACATCTGTATCGTACTTATGTCTCATCCTGGGCATCGATAGCTACTCTATTTATCGACTCATTGAGCTTCGATATGCCCGATAAACGACTGTTCAGCTCGAAGATGCCGGCATTTAGGAGGTTCGCAGCAATTACCCGTGCCACATCTGGCATGGTATGGATTGGCATGTTGAAGAACAGCTTGCATCCTTATAATGACTCGCAAATGACTTTCAAGACCAAGAAGCACTCTCAAACCACTTAGTAATCCCCAAAACCACTTTCAAACCACTTTCAAACCACTTACAGATAACACTAAAACGCCCGAAATCCACTCAGCAGCAACCACAATCAGAAGACAATAATATTCAGCGATGAATAATGTCATACGGTACCTAATGACCGGTATTGTGGGTACAATGAGTGTGACGGTGGCGGTGTGGATGAGGTTCAACGTTTAATCAAAACGTTGAACTTGTGCATTTCGGTCCGTCGGACTGCGGGCAGTTAACGTTCCATCTCGGTTCCGTCAGACGCGAGAAATGTATTTGAGTGTGCCTGTGAGTCATACATTTATTTTGTTATATGACGACCACGCATTACACATGCAGGGCTCGAACCTGCTCGAACGCGCGAGCTACCGGACAACTACCCCTTTGTCGTTCAAAAAGGGTACATCGCCGATGTCACCAAAGAGTGATGCGACCCATCGCTCAATCTTTTTGACACCGTTCAACGAAGCCTTAGCGGGGGCGTAAAGAAACTTGTCTCTGAACACTTCGGCAAATTTAGACGGGGCAAATTGTAACAATTGGTTCAGTGAGTATTTACTGGTACATGGAATGTCTTATTTATTGACTCAGGCACACAGGGTCGTTCTCACCGAACATCTGAAGAGATGCGGGGACCGACCGAAAGCACAGCTCGATTGGCTGCTTCAAATTGAAACCTGGCCGTATACGCTCAACACAGCTCAACACCCACTGCTTCGCTGACTATAAGGCCGAGTTCCTTGCTTTCTACCGGGGATCTCGCGAGTCAGGCTCACGTGGCGATCTCATCCAAAACCTGAATTCCTTTGATCCTAACAGTGCCCAGGAGTCTGATCATTTTAACGAAAACATGAAGCACATCATGTCTGCATTGCTTCAAATTAGCATCACCGGCACTCAGGCTATTTAGCCAAGCTGCTCTCGTCCGATCCAATGGATCCAGCACTTGCCATTATGGCCGGCGTCCGTGCCCACTTCCAGGGTATGTCCAACTGCATTCCATGAATTTCCATCCCTTTACGACTAATTTCTCGTGATCTAGTGGCTTACAAGCGCTTCACGGATAACGTACCCTTAGCGATTGATCAGGAGTTTATCAAGGGAGTCGAGCGAGGCCGCGAGGAGGCCTTGTACTCTGGATTGAAGCTCAGTGGACCAGATCGCCACAAGATCGCTCGCGAACTGGTGCATGAGCCTGGTGGCATCGCCGCTCAGCGAGAGCAGCTGCAGAAGAAGCTGGTTCGGGTCTCCGTGATATGTACTGATCCAAATGCCAGTGTAAGAGCAAGTTCTCGAGCGGCGGACTGTCATGTTGAATTTTGGTCGAATGCCTACTCTGAAGGGCTGAAGTCTGCGGGAATAGAGCTAACGTCGACCCTGAAATGAAGGTTGATTAGGCCAAGATTGCGATGTGAAGATGAAGATACAGTATGCTTACAATCAAGACCGCGTATTTTTCCTGAATTTACCAAGCCACCGCGGGTCAAATAAGGGCGGGACTTTTCCCCTGCGTTGGGTGGAGTGGGCACCGCTAGGGTGTGGTTATCATCTTCGTCATTCAGAATCGTCAAATCTGTCACAAGTGGTGGCGCGTTCAAGGCGCATTACCGAGAGCCCACAACTGTCTTGTCCTCGCTTCTGCGATTATTTCTTACTATCTAAAACATTATGGAATATAATAACCAATCATGGCAGCGCAAGACGATATATGAACACCCCTTAATGCTGCGACCGCGGGGTGTGAGCTTTTGCCATATGATTCACGTGGCTGACAGTAAGGGGCCCGGCTTGAATTAGCTGCCTGCGATTCTGTCTGACTGCTTGTCTGCCACTTCCTTCCTGCCATTTGCTCATCCCGCTACGCCCTCCTTCAACTTCTTTGATTAATTCTTCCACAATGTTTTCCTTACAACAAACCGCCTCGATCCTCTATTCGGGAGCTTTCGCTTCAACTCGCTTTGTCATCCACTCGACCTCCTCGTCGCTATTCGACACTGCCGCTATTCAAGTTCAACACTGCCACTAACGCCAACCCGCCAGGGCGTCAGCAATTTACTTGATGCCGTCTTAAGTTATGATAGCTTGCAGCTGATCATATGTTTCAGATAACCGGATCCTCGGCGACCACTTGTGACGTGTTTGCCACCGAATCTCGACACCGTCCATGGACGCAACAGGATGTCACAACCAGCCCGCCGACATCACCACATCTATCACCACCTGTCTTGGCGCCATACAACTAATTAACTATTTCATCGCAACCTGCTCACCAACCGTCGATCATTGTCAGCACTCTACCGACCACCTTGAACATTAACAACAACCAGCCAGCCTTCAGCTCCAGATCAGAGATCCCCGGAAACTACCAGCCTTTTTTTTCTTTCCTCTCTTCGTAATTGTACTCTTCCACCGCCACCGCCTTGCTGCATACGTCGTCGGCCTCTACCCCTATTATCACGCCCGCCGATCGTATACGTGCAAGAGGCCTTGCCGCGTGCACTAGGCCCTAGCTGTCAAGACCACCCGATTTGGAACGACGATCGCTCAAGCTTCAAGAATGCCATTCAAAGTACATCACAAGAACACTACTTACGTCGACATCGACACGTGGAGATCGGGATCAAGAGCTCTCGAGATATCATCATGGCCCAGTCCAGATCTGGATCAAGAGTCAAGAACATGCTGGGCAAAGCTGGGTGGACACTAGTGAGTACTCAACAACTGTCTCAATAATTGGACGAGGCTGTACTAGGCGATCTTTAGGCGACTTTCAATCCTTAATCCTTGAGGCTCGAGGACTCTCAAGATCGACAATATTGCTTTTACGTTTGCTCTTCCACTTGAAACTGAGAATCAGGAACTGCACGCACCCTACAAGGCGATTTCGAGGATACAGACCAGGCGACATTGGGATCAAGACGTCTAGGCGTACGAGAGGCCGTGCAGCATGTACTGGGTGGTAAACACTAAAGACGCCCCAGCTGGGACGGCGACGCTCGAAGTGGTCCAAGACTTGCTAAACAACTATCTTTGAGGGCAGGATTGGATCAAGAACGTATTGGCTCCTGGGTGATATGGGACCGGCCATCAAGCGAGCTGTTTGAAGACTGTGGTCAAGACTGTGATTTCTTGCAATTTCATCTGGACATGCTAGGCAAGTGATATCGAGATGAGTATTGAAATCTGATGAAATCTGACCATGAGTAGGACAACCGCATCGCTAGATATCCGAGAGGCCTTTCCGCGTGTTGCTGGGTAGTACATGGCTATTAGGAGCGCCCCAGCTGGGACGACGACCATCAATCATCAAAATTCCTCAAGACCACCGGCGGCTCCAGAGTCGCGCTCCAAGCTGCATTGCAAGAATAGGACATCAAGATCGCGTGTCAAGACTTCGACCAAGGACTTGCGGGATAACAATGGATAGCGATTGCTTCAAGACTTTGTTTGAAGATGTATGGGAGCCTTTCTGCGCGGTGCTGGGTAGTAGTTGATACTGATAACTGCGCAGAGCACCTTGGCTAGGACGATACTTAAACGCAAGGACACAACATCAAGACCTGGACCTGAAGCTGGAATGAAGAGTTTTCACAACTCCCGTCAAGGGCCTGCTTCGAGTCGGCTTCAAGTCTGGACCAGGAGTGTAAGTTTTTTTTTTGAAATCATATTTATACTCCGCTGGGGATAGTCCCTATGGTAGAGTTATACTAGGAGTGTAAGTACTAGGCGATAATGGCCAAACACCCACCGCGACCCGCATAACGACCTAGATCGAGGCTTCACTGGGCGACTCCTAGATCCCCCAATTCCCGGATCAAAGCAAACTCAAGATGCGGCTTAAGAAATACTAGGGTTCGAAGTCAGGTTTACAGACGCTGCGCTAGCGTCCCAGGTTTGGCGACGCCCCTCAAGAATCCGCAAGAGCTCGTCAAGCTTCAAGGCCGTGTATCACCATTGGCGAGTCACCTATTGGTGAGTCAGCTACTGGTGTGAATCCATTGGCGTGAATCTACCGCAGCATGCTGGCCCTTGGGGAAGAGTGAGCTCCGTGAACCCACTTCCTTTTGCTGGTGGAAACAGCATACCAAAGGCTGCTGTACTTTCGCGCTTGGGGAGTCGACCGACCCTTGGGTGGCCTCTGTTCTTGGGGGTGATATATTAATGCTTGATACACATCTACACAGATCTGCAGGGAAATTCTCAGCTATACACGATATTGCCAGTGTGACGTACCTTCAGTGCTACCAAGTATTCGTCTCCAGCTTTCAAAATCCCGAATTATTCGGGACGCGCAAACTACCCAAGCGGTTCAGGCAAGACGAAGGTTCATGGTGAATGGCACTTTCCCACTGATAGTGGACTTGCTACAGCTGTGGCGGTTTGGCAGGTTTGAACGCTGAGCGCAGGAACTCGTAAGACTCAATTGCCCATACGAACAATTGAGTCATGGGTGATACGGAAGTCCAATTACCACACTGGCGCAAGTGGTCTTATACGCCACCCATATTCATGGAACGGAGAGCATCAGAACTTGCCAATAAGTAACTTGGCGAGACGTGGTATGTGCTGTTGTGTAAACGTTGCCAGCGTGGAATCGCGATCACGTGCAGGTCGCGTCCCCACCGCGAAACCAACTGAAACCAAGGGTCATGATTAGCAAGCTTGTACAACCGCTGCTACTTGAATTAACAGCATAGACGTCACTGTGTGCGAATAGCTCTCACAAGCTGCCAGACTGCCATGTCAATCGAACGTAAGCAAAGCTGGGAGCTTCATACCGGATCCGATCGATCAAGTAGACATTGGGCGGCAAACAGGTGTCTCGCATCAGCCTTGACGATCGGGTGTCACCGAATGTGATGTGTGTGCTTGTGTGTGGCTCGGTTCAAATGTTTCTCCTAACAGGGTCAATGGATATTGCGCATTCAACTTACGCTGGCACAGACTCAGTGGCCGTCAATTACCAGGTTACATGCAGACGAGACAAAGACAATTGCGTTGAGGGCATTGTGTGCAGATGCAGCATTGTTTTACGGCGAGCAGAAGTAACGAACATGAACTTGAAATGCAGGAGTGACAAATGAGGGGTTACGGGCTTGATGGGAGTTAGGGCGATAAGTCCGGGTTGAAGTGCTGCTTTAGTGTCCGAGTACTTATCTGGCGGCATTCTACGGTTCGTGCGTCAGTCAGAGTCAGTTGGAGCGACATGCACGGATTCGGGGCCGCTGCGCAAAGTGCTGCTCAAAAATGAACATCCCACTTGTCGGCTGCCAGAAGGAGAGGTCAATGCGAATGTAAGATTTAATTTAGAAGACAAGTATACATATAATTGGATATGTCTGGCAGCAGAGGGCAGAGGACAATGAGAGAAGGAGATTGTCATGGAGATGCTTGCAAGTTTGGTAGCATCGTGTTGCGGTGGCGGACGCATACTTACACGCGGACACGTGAGAGCTGTGCCCTTGCAAGGAATCTTGTTGATTCCCACAGAGTTCCCACGCAGCTACTCTTTCTCATCTCGCCATATTATAACCCCTCACGACCTTCATTCCCAGAAACGCCCACTTCCTTTCATCTTGAGCTCATCGCACGGACCGACGAGCACACTGAAACGCAATAAACTCCACTTTTCTAGGAATATTCTGCATTTTTATTTATCATATTCGAATCGCCGCACTCGATCGGGATGATGCTCGCCTCTCCCAGCTCAGACTACATCTCCATGAGGCCCCGCGACTCTAGCTTATCGCCATCCTGTCGCCAACATAACTATTTCAGCAGTAATAGTACCCCACCACGACACGGCTCAAACCGTTCCGCATCGTACGACTCGCCGATGCTCACCCCGTCTCCGCTGCGCAGACAACCGCTGTTCCCGAACGGCCGAGCCTCAGACGACGACGACGACGACATCTTCCTGCAGTCGCCATTTAGGGAGCCGAAGCGAGCCATGGCCCAGCCAGTAGCGGACGAGGACGAAGGAGGGATATTCCTCGCTCCACATTCAACCACACCATTTCCCATGACTTCTGCGCAACCACTACGCACCCCCGTCAAGCAGCAGACCCGGCACAAAGTCAACCTATCCTTTCTCTCTGCCGCACCGAACCCCCAACCACGTCTGCATCAGACCCAGCTGCCGGCAGCCCCGCTGACCCTAGGTGGCACAAAGCGCAAGGGGGCTAGCCATGACTTCTCAACGCCCCTGCGGCTAGTCACACCCCTTGGCGTCTCCTCGGCGCAGAACGCCGGTGCTAGCGGGGTGTCGTTCGATCGCCTTGCGCCACTAGCCGCGCCCAGGTTCGACGCGCGCACAACGCCGAGCAAGGCAGACACAGAGGTGTACATGCATAAGCACACCGAGAGCATGACCCGCCTGAGGATTTGCGATCTGGACAGCTCAGATGAAGAGGAGTGTGAAGAGCATGTGGAGTTGTTCTCAACGGCAAAGAGGACCGGCAAAATGGGGAAGAAGCCGAGTCTGAGGGAGAGTTTGCTTGCAATTGCGAAGAATGCGGGCAAGGGCGACGGTGGACGTGCAGAGAACGATCAGGAGGTAGCAGAGGCTATCAGCCCCGGGGGTCACATCACCAAGCGACGTGCGCGCTCGAGGCCCGTTTCGCAGGAGCTCTTGGAGAGCGTGCGGCATACACCCAGTCCTTCCCCAGTCAGTGCAAGTTCATCACAATACCTTACCTTCGCTGACATATTTCTACCAGGTGGCACCATCGCGTGCACGGAAGATGTCTAGATCTTCCCTGCCTATGCCAGCACCCATTTCCTTCCCATCCCTCACGCACCCGCAGCCCCACCGCGCACAGACGTCACCCGCCAAAGTCACTTCAGGCCTTCCCAGACGGCGCATAAGCGACCACGCGCAACTCCGCTCATTTGCTCCTCCCACCCCCGCGCAACCGCGCATGTTTCCTGCTCCCAGCCCAGCACCTGTGCCTGTACCTGTGCCCATGCCCGCGACAGCAGGTGGTATGTACCCGCCGCGCGCACCGATGGCCCGCCTCACCAGTTCCGCGACGTTGTTCTTTGGGCCTGCCATACCCGCGTCAAACCCAACACCTAGTCCACCAACGCACAAGTCCCCATTGCGGTTGAACACCGCCGTCCGGCGCTCCGGCAAAAGACTAGTCCGCCCTGTATTTACGAGCAACCCCTCTCTAGGGAGCCGCCACTCGTACGCAGGCACGCACTTTGGGGGAGCCGAGTCACCTTCGCCACGTTCGTGCCTTTCTGATGGAGAGAGCACGCATATAAACGACACCGACGACGAAGAGTTCGACAGTATGTTCGGTGCACCGCCGGAATCTTCATTCATGTTTAGCGTCACCGAAGGCACACCCAGCCCGCACTCGCGCGGCCGGGCGTCCAGCGGCGGCCTTGTAACGAAGTACAAACCACGCGACTCGGGCATCTCCCTTAGCGATGACGATGGCCCAAGCGTCGTGGGCACGCTGGGCAGCTCGGGCTCCATACGCATGCCGCGTGCTTCGACGAGCGTGAACTCTCTATACTCGGATGTCGACGCTGAGCTGGTCACACCCGGCGCGGGGCCCGAGCCTGCCTCCGGGTGGCCCGGCACACTCATCTTTGACGGAGAGGGTGCTGAAGGAGACGGAGACGGAGTCGACGCTTTCATCCGGCGCACGCTCGCGGCGGGCACGAGAGGCCCCAAGGAGAGGCGCGAGTCCGAGTCGGGCAGCGGCGCAAAGCGCGTCCCCGGGACACCAAAGAAGATAAAGACGTCTCATTTGTCGGACGGTGCCCGTCCGTGGCAGAGTGCCGTCGCGGCCAAAGTCGCGCACGACGGGTTTGGACTCGACATTCCCGCTGCGAAGAAGGGCGCGCCGAGGAAGAGCATGCCTGCTGCGTTCCCGCGTGCAGGAGCGGACACGGATTCGGAGGGGGAGGAGGACAGCCCGAGTTTCAGGAAGGAGGCACGGTATGCTGGGCTGGGAATGGGGAAGCCCTCCCGCGGAGGAGTTGGAGGGGGAGGGGGAGGGCCATTCTCGAAGAGTAGGTGGCTCATGCGCCGGAGCAGCAGTGGAATTTTCTCGAGCGGGAGCGATGTGTCTATCAGCACGCCGACGAAGCTCAAGTCGTCGCCAAAGTGGAAGGCGTCTACATCCCGCATCCCGCAACGATCCGCACCCGCGAACGTGATCAAGTTCACGACCGAGCGCTCCGTGTCGGGCTCGTCGACGAGCTCCCAGGCTACTCTCTACTCGCCGTCGAACAACCGTCATTTGGGTGTATCTACCACGCCGAAGCCCGCCTCACGTCGACCGCAAGCTTCGCCAGTCCAGCCCACGGAAGAGTCGGGGGGCAAATTCGAGACGGACTTTGTTGAGGATGACGAGGTCGGCAGTGGCGAGTTTGGTAAGGTGCTGAAAGTGCGCTACAAGGACGGGCGGGATGGGGTTTTCGCAGTGAAGAAATCTAAGACCTTCGAGGGTGTTCGTCATCGGTTTGTTTCCTTTCTTTCTTTTGGTTACGACCAGGAACTTATTATTATTTGTAGACTTCGCTTGAGGGAAGAAGTAGAGGTCTTGCAGCATCTCTCACAGGTCTCGGTGCAGCAAGGAACTGCGCAGCAGCCGAATGTGCTGGCTTACATCGACAGCTGGGAGCAAGATGATGCTCTGTACATTCAAACGGAACTCTGCGAGCTAGGCAACTTTGCTCGATTCTTATGGGAGTACGGCCGTGCTTTCCCGAGGCTCGATGAGGCTCGTGTCTGGAAGATTTTCGCTGATCTTACCAACGTGAGTATATCCGTTACCGCCGAAATTCATTTGCTGATATGTTTCGTCCAGGGGCTCCAATTCATTCACGACTCCGGTGTTATCCACCTCGATCTCAAACCGGAAAACATTTTTGTGACGAGCGAAGGACGGTTCAAGATTGGAGACTTTGGCATGGCTTCTCTCTGGCCGCGCCCCCACTACAAAGCCGTAGGGTCTTTTGAGGGTGGTGGTGCGTTCGAAAGGGAGGGAGACAAGGTCTACCTCGCGCCGGAGATCCTCCAAGGGAAGTACGGCAAGGAAGCGGATATTTTCAGGTGCGTTCATTTTTGCTTGGTGGCAACGGCAACGGCAGCTGATGGCGTGTTTCGATTCAGTCTTGGTATTACCATGTTAGAAACGGCCTCGAACATTGTGGTTCCCGACCAGTAAGATCCACTTCATGTTGACAGGTTGATGGCCGCTGATGAGATTCTCCTAGGGGACATGCGTGGCACCAACTCCGGACAGAAGACTATTCGCAAGTTGACCTTGACGGCAGCCCGGAGCTCTTCGCCTTGATCAAGAGCATGATGCGCACAGACCCTTCACGGCGCGTGGACATTCAAGCCATTTCCGCACATCCGGTCATCTCCCGCGCGCGCTCCGTGATGGAACGCGCCTTTGCCGAAGTTACCGCAAATGGAGAGTCATTGTTCCTCGCTTCACCACTGGCGGCCCTCCCCGACTCATTCCTTTCTGAAATTCTTGGTCATCCAACGATGCTGCTCGACGACTCCGCGATGGATCTCAGCCCATGATCCTAGCCGACTAAAAAAAACACCGACCCCCGCCATGTAACATATGTTCTCTCTATGCACATATCATACCATTCAAAACCGGCATCTAACGGAATCGAAAATCACATCACTTGGACGACTGTTTATTTCTTTTTGCTTCTTGGGACATTTCGCGATCCATATTCTAGGAACCTTGTTGCTCATATTTGTCCACGAGGACCCCATTTCCGCGCCCTCGTATGTTTATTCTCCCATCTACGCATTCGCCTTCTTCCCCACCTCATTCACCATATATGCTTGCCATGACGACCCCCACATTTCATACGTACAAAATCCATACGCGACTACATATTTCTCATACTCCCTTGATCTTGCATTACCACATCCCTACCCCATCTCATCGTCTTATTGCTGTCGTATACACTACATTCTATCCCTCGCACAAACTCACATTTCTTCAAGGTCTGCCTGCAATTGTTTCTGTTTCTATACTTGCCTCCGGATCCTGTCACAAATAACCCTATACATATAGTCGATAATATTTCCACATCTCATCTTATGCCCGGTAATACTACCCACATCCAGATACCTACATATGCTCTATGATATCTGATTATTTGCTTCGTGCTTCGCCTCGAGGATGTCTGGAATTGGTATAGGTGCGGTTGGGTGCCGGAGAAGCCACCAGTGTAGTCGATAAATTCAAGATTCAGCGCGTCCATCGGTGTTGCTCTCCGACCCTGAATCACCGAACTCAGGCCATGATGTTGGCTTTATTTAATCGAATGTCTCGTTAGCTAGAAATAGCAGCGATGAAGGCAGGTTAATTCAATTGGTGCGCCACGACGGACTTGCGACGCGCTTGGTATCACCGAGCCTCGAGCCTCGAGGGTTGATCATGACCACATTGAGCAAAGGCTGGATGAATAAGGAAGTATACTGGCAGATATCGAGTTATAGTACTAGTCCTCGATGGTGCTTCGAAGGTCCCGGAGATGGGCACATCGTGCGAAGAAGACGGGTCTAACACGCTCACTTTAATGCAGGCTCAACAAATTTGGTGATTACCTCTTCTTGCCTCTCCTCTTCTTCCTCATCCTCCTGCGGACGATACCTTATATAAAGCTACTTATTTGGAGCCTGTCATCATAAAGATTCAGTACCGACAGCCTGGCTTAGCCTGGGTTCCTTTAGCAACGACGCCGATACCCCGGTAGCTTTCAAATCTCACGAGTCTTCCAAATTCCTGTCCTGCTCGATTCTCCCCCTGTCGGGATACCTGTCTTTCGTCTTCCAACGGGCAACCAACGGGCCTTTCTTTCGACCACCACGATATATGAATCAACCATATCCAACACTGGCTTTCATCTAGTTCTCTTTCCCCGCCCTATTGCCACAGCCACCCCACATCTCGCCGCCTTATCCCCAGCCAGTGGGTTATGGACTCTTACATGCATTCAGACATGCACCTTCACACTCATTCTAGACCAGACACTCTACCGCGTCGCTCCGAACTCTACCACATACACCCTACATCCCAAAGGAATCCTATCCCAGTTCAACTACCACTGACATCTACCCCACAAAGTGCCCCGACGCGTTCCCCCACCACCTGCATGCCCTCGGCGCTACTCGACCCAGGCATGGATCCCTCAGGCGTAGATTTCCGAAATTTCTTTCCATACATCCCGAACGAAGTCAAGCATCGTAAACGGACGTCCACAGAGCAGGCGAAGGTGTTAGAGGGGATATTCACCAAGAATCCTAAACCCGACAGTAAGCTGCGCGGCCGACTGGCAGAGGAGCTGGACATGAAGCCGAGAGGTGTTCAGGTATGTCGCAATACTCTTGGCTCAGAACCTATATTGACCTCTGTTCGATCGCTCGGTTAGGTGTGGTTCCAGAACAGGTATGGTCACGATTCTTATCGCTGATCAACTATGCTCATAAAACACATCTTAGGCGTGCAAAGGAAAAATTGAACAGCCAAAAGGCGCAGGCTGCCAGTGCTCAGGCAGAGCGGAAGGCTGAGAAGAAGAAATCCCCCGCAGTAAAGGAAGAGCCTTCCACACAGCCATCCTCTCCTCCCGACAACTATAGCAGCCCTTCCTCCAGCCGCCAAGATTCGTCGTCGCCCGAGTCGAGTCCGGGGCCCCTCACACTGGATGTCCCCCTCCCGGAAATAGTGTCTGCACCGCCAGCTCACGACTTGTCACCCAAGGTTGTCACACCTGCCATCCGGCAACTAGACCCTCCCCGTGCCGCGCCAGATCTGTACAGTCTACGCCGCGGATCTTTGCCAAATCTCATCGGTTCTCAGACTTCACTGTCGCGGTCGTCGATGGGTCCTCCACGCCCTGTAGTCAACCAGCTGGGTCGCCGCGGCTCCGTGGAACGTCTTAGGCGCAATCCTTATGCGGCATATGTCCATACACGGCCCCGCCCTGCTCCTTATCGCAACAGGCAAACATCATTGCGGGAATCCTTCCCAGAGGTCCAAGGGACAACGTTCGAGGACGCATCTCGCGACGCTGCTCTAGCAGAGGCCCGAGACCAGCACTCCGCACTGCTTGCACCAGGCCCCTCGCGCCGCATGCTGACCCATAGAGCATCTATGCCACATGTGCTCACTGGCGTCGATATGACCAGACGGGCTTCCATGCCAGCTAACATGCTCTCCGGACCTTCTTTCGCCTCATCGACGCCTGGAATCGATCGCCATGGATTTGTGCAGTCGCGCATGGTCGCGGAACCCATACCCGGCCCACTGCCGTCGCCAGGGTACTCCTTTGGCGGGTCCCCGCCCGACTTTGCTGGCTTTAGCTTTGGTGAAAACGCCGATACGGAAGATGAAAGTACCTCGGTCGGGTCGTACGACCCGTGGTCACGCATAGGCTCCATTGCGTCGACTTCGAGCAGTACCAGCGCATGTTACTCCGAAGTGGACAGCCCTCCCGAAATCCCTGCCCCACATGGCTGGAACCCCGAGGCTCGTCGGGAATCGTTGTGAGTTAACAATATCCGTGGCATTTATTGCATGGCTCATGGCTCACGTATTTTTCATACAGTGCTTCTTCAGAGCAATTCTCCAACCTCGTGTCGAGACTCGATCTCAGTCAAGATCGACGCCCCAGCAACGGCGACATACGTGTAGACATTGGCAGACCCGTGCCTTATGCTCATCGGCCGCCCTTCACGAGCGAAGTCGAGAAGAGCAACAACGCGGATTACATTTCACCGTCTTCGAGCGACAGTAACGCGGACTACCCTTCACCGTCCTCGACGGTTCAGCCTGATGCAGACTACCAAAGCGAGTCGCTGGCCTTGGGAGAATCGCGCAATCCATCGTCGCAAAGCTTGCCGATATCAGGTTGTAGCGAGTTGGCGCACGCGCTGCGCGCAGATTCTGAGCCGGTACGCCCTGAATTAGTCAAGTATTAAATCATTACTAATGAGACTTTCTTGTAGAATTTGCTATTGTATCCCTCACACGCCGGCGCCATATCGATTGCTGCTCCGGCACCTTATGTTGTTCGAAGTTACTCTGATGGTTATCAAAGTCACACCAGTGCACCATTCACACATCCAACGCTTCGCGACCAAGTGATAGGCCCAGCACATGGCCTTAACATTGATACATACTCGGGACAGAGGTACTATCAGAACGAGCAAAGCCCCAATGCACCGGCACAAATACCGCATCCTCAAGGCCATCGTCTGGACTACAGAGATGCTCCCGACCTGCTTGAACTGCACCATGCGATGGAATTCCAAAGCTCGGGATTTGTCGGTGGGGCGGTTGACATGTCGCATGTTACCTCAGTGGTTGAGAACACCTTGCAAACCCCAACCGATAACCTATTTATGCAATTTCTATAGTTTCGTTTTGTCGCCCAGCCTCCTGGTTTTCGCATCTCTTATTCCATCTTGCTATAGCTAATCTCGTTGCTAATTCGCTTTTGGTTTCCTAGTTGTTGTCTTTTCCTCCAAACACGCTCATTATCCCTGTACACCTCTACCCCCTACTCTAATACGTCGTGCTAACCCACCTTCTCTTAACCTCCTATCTACCAGCACGCTGGCCGCACGCCCCATCTTTACCGTACTCTGTATTATTATACTCTATTCTTGATTCATTTTGTTCGAATGTACGTAGGCACGGCCTGCGGCCCCTGCTTGCATGTTACTAGCTTGTGGTTTCTCATCCGTCATCAATACAGTACTGCATATACATCATTAATAGGCTCTATCGTCTTGAATACACAATCATTTCCAAGTTCATGGTAATTGATACACTTGAAATTACAATTTGGTCGCGGCAGAGAAAGATGCCGAGCGGGAAGAGAAGAAAGCATTTGGTGGAGGAAGCCCGTTCTCGCTATCTTGCCAGGATTCTGGCATACGCCCCATTACTTGGGCATTTCTGTCCATCATCACGTTGTGTACCTGGTAAAACAGAAAGCAAGATGATCAGTGGTTATATCATCAATGATCGTGCAGATCACAGACCTGCATACGAAGTCCATTGACGGTGTAATTCAGCCGCGAAACCTCCTCGTTCATCCGCAGGCCTTCGTTTCTTCTTTCCATGTCGGTGCGTCTCGCCAGTGAGTCGACAGCGGCTGACAGTGTAATGACGGAGTCCCGTAAACCACTTAGAGATCCTTCAAGAGTGGTGCTGAGGTTTAAGGGCGCAACAGATGCTTGTATCGGAGACTCCTGATACAGCCTCCCACTGGGATCCCCTATGAACGACATGCTGCCCCTTCGCTGCCCTGTCCAGGATGAGGGCTCGCCAGCTTCTGGAGGGAAATATGCAGCCAGTGCATTTGGACTGGCAGGGTTCATGGCGCCGTTGGGGGATGTAAAAGCCATTATAGACGCTGGAGGCGGCGTCATGGCACTCAGATCAAAGGAAGTTGGCCGAGTATGGGTCCGTAGAGGAGCTGGACGTTCGGATGAGCCGACCGGATGAGCTGCCGGTGTGTGTAGCCCGTCCGGCTGATACCAGGGTCCCAGAGTGAATTTGACATTCGCCATTTCCCGTTTCAGGGTCTGGGCGAGTCCCTCGAGAGTTTCCACTTTGGCTTTCAAGATCGTGTTTTCATCCTTGAGAGCTGCCACCCTGGTATTATTCAGGGAGAAGAAGCCCTTAATGGACTCATACGGACAGCGAGAAATGTGAGAGTCGGAGAGTGCGTTGCGAGCGCCTGTCCAAGGGCAACCGTTGTCGGCTTGTGTGCATGGGATGACATAGTCCAGGCATGAGGCGTTGTGTGATCCTAGATCTGAGCGAGGAAATTCGGCTGAACAGAACTTGCAGGTTATGTTTCTAGCAGCACACTCCAACTCGTGGGCCTACAATAGGGTAGTCAAGGGCGATCAGTGAGGGGTCGTTGAAGGTTTTGTCACTCACCTCCTGATCAGTATACTTGATACTGCTTCCACAGCCCTCGCACTTGACCAAGCGATTCACACAATCATTTGCGTGCTTTCCCACGTCCTTTCTGAGTACCATTTGATCACAGTCTCCCTCAGGGCAAGGGACATGCACAAATTGGCAAGCGTTCTTGATATGGGCAGCAAGGAGCTGCCGCTGGACTGTCTGATTGCAGCCTCCTGGGCGCTGCGGACACTCGACTAGAAGCTCATCCACCAGCTGCACGGCAGGGGGTTCAGACATGGCGTGAAGTGCATATCGAGTCATGACTCACATGGCGAACAATTGGATTCGCTGGAATGAGATCGCGCAGGGAAAGAGCAGACCGATCAACTGGGCACTGTGGAACATGTTCAATGGCACGGTCTATGCACTCGTGGCAGAATGTGTGCCCGCATGTGCTTGTACTCCAGGGATCGGTGAATGGCATGCTTCATAATACTGCTCAGTATCCGCCTGGACATTGTGACATGCTGCTCACCGGCATATACAGCACACCTATTATCGAGTTTCAGAAGCATCCATGCTGATTTGCGCTCTCGCTCACCAGATTTGCATTCGGAGTATCCGCATAATTGAAAGATGTAGTTTCAGCCATGTCCGATACCAACTTGAAACTCGCGCGGCTTTGAGTGACCGTACAGGGTCTGTGCCGATAGGGTTTGACGGTCGAGAACGCTAGACTGATATATGGAGCAAATTCTAAACCCAATATTACAGGTTTAGGGTTGTCAATGACAATGTTCGAGGAAGGGATCGAAGTCAAGTAGTATGCCGGGCCCGGGGCCCCTGTGAATTCATGTGCCATCGGACACCGGCAGCGATATCTCCTTCTCTCGCCTCCTACTTAGTGCTTTCTGTTTTTCTGCCACTTCCATGCTTCTATCAAATGATCTCCTCGGAGAGTCACCGTTCTATTTCCTCTGCCTCAGGGAATCGGCGGATGATCAAGCGGGAAACTTTCGACGACAACGGCACTGCTGGCAACTCGTGGCACAGTGCATGGCTGTCCACTCTTGACTCGTTGCGCTCCTCAGTTAGGGCGGGATGATGATCATCGCCTCCCCGATTAGATAACAAGGTTTCGAGGGGGAATTGAACCTGGCCGAATGCATAGGACAATGCCTGGCAAGAGACAACTCGACCTTCAAGGTTGTGCTTAACTCGCCGAAATTGTATTTGCAAAGGAATGACATGCATAGGACACTGCTCCGTCGCCGGACATTACATTTCATTCCCGATGCTTTGGTACTATGGTTATGTGAAATGTAACCCTTTCCTGACAATGGGCCGCTGCCTGCTGGGCTCCTCACCGTTGGTACGTAAATGCTGTACGGATTGCGGGGGCAGGAGGAATCCATTGCCCAATCGGACGTCAGAGGGCACCTCTGCCAAAGATATAAATCAAACGCAGTCGCAGTGCATTGTCTCAAGGGACATGTACAGCTCATACCACCACGAGCAAACTCGTCGACATAACCGCGATCCTGGTTCCGCCATGAGCGGTCAACAGGACTCCCCTGCTTGGTTGTCCACGGATGCCCTCTCCCAATCTCCGCCTTCAATGGTCAACATGACCATGCGTGGCCGTAGCGACTCCACTACGAGTCGGCATGCACCCTCGTCTTGGCATTTTCGTCCCCAAGGCAGCACGAGCGGTTCGCCAGTAGCGAGCCCTCCGCAGAGCACCTTGGCGGCCTTTCCACAGAGTCAGCCTTCAGCTCCTGTCCTTTTGGGACCCGAGCCCTTCTCTGCGTGGATGGCGTTCCTACCCAACATCGACATTCCATCGGAGTTCCACTCTCGCCCTCCCCTTCCACCGAGCTTTGCACACTCTGGCATGAAAAGAGCCTCTCCCGCAGAGCATATGTACCTTCCCGCTTATGAGCGGAGTCATTTACCCACATGGAATGACCAGCAGTACTCAGGCGAGCTCAGGCGTCGGGAATTAGAAGCGACGGTGACCAGGGAGGACTACGTGCGCATGGTGCACAGCCCAGCGCAATCGGGGAGTGGTTCGCAGGGTAGCAGGGGCTCTACAGGGTCAAACAGCACAGGCGGGGCCACCGCTGGCTCGTATTATATGCAAGCAGGGCATGTTTCGGACTCCGAGTGCGAGTTCTGCGGAAGGAGGGGGCCTGTTTCCACGCTCAAGGAGCATTGGTTCATCTGCGAGCACCGAAATCCCGTACCGGAGTCTCGACAGGGTCCATGGATTCAGCGCAGACGTTGCTGAAGATGACTGGCGCCATTTACTTTCGAACGAATTGCCACCCCCGCCATATACCCCATTGCTTCTCTTGTGGCCTACTTTTTGTAAATTTATTTGTATTTTAAAAATATCTTACTCCCTTATTCCACACGCGACTACGCAAACAAATAGTGGATAATTACACGATTTAACGGATTTACACCCTTCCAAACCTTCGAGTGGGCGCACTTATCGGCGGAGAGCAATGGGTTTCGGGAGTTGTTCGGGAGCCTAACTTATGTTCGGATTAACCGCTCGCTTCGTGTCCAGAGTTGTTCCCTGACGTCAACCATCATGTCTATTTTACCGCCCTGATACCTCTGCTCTTTCCGCTATATCAGCTACTGGGACATCATATCTATTCAATAACCAGACGCACAGCTGGATGCCCAGACATCCCAGACAGTGATATCAAACCAGGAAGTCAAAGCCAGTGTATACTGCTGACAGTCAACTTGCATACATGATCCATATAACCATTTACCATGGTACTTGGTCACCGTGCGCTCCCTCGCATCTATGTGCCATTGTTGGCAGTGTACTGTCAGATCAATCAGCGACCTTCGCTCGCCCATCACATATGTCCGCTAACAATCAAACAAAGCATGTCAGACTCTCAGACAACTACAATTCCAGCTATACGGGGACTGTATGGTCGCAACATGATGCATGATGCTTCACACACGAACTGCGGAGAACAGTCAGGGTCCCTTGACCTAGGATTAGGAACTTTGAATATACGCCAGGGACCAGAGGAGATGGAAAGGCTACAGCTATGGTCAGCTATCCTTTCCAACGATGCAATGATAGCATCAGCACGGTTAAGAAACGCCGGGTTACTTACTAATGACGTTTCTGCTCATAGGTTTTATGCGTCGTGTGCGTTTGTTCAACGTTCAGCATCCGCGTCGTCTCGCATGTATTCTCGAGGCCTCTTGATCCTTTCAGAGATGCCAAGGAAGCAGTGTGAAGACGTGTTAGGTTCATCTTGCCCTAATGTTCGCTCCGCATTTACTCAATATACCATACTCAGGATATCTGACAAGACCGCATTGTTAGAGTCATATGAGCAGCCATTTACAATGGCTTCCCCTCGTGGCCTGCCTGGTGGGCTGTCAGCTGGCCGAAGTACGGGCACCCGCAACGGCCGTGCACACGAATTAGACACTCCCAAGACCTCTCACACGTACCGCCAAACGTCTTTTGAATTGCGGGCGCACCTATATGCCCAGCAGGATCGATCTTTGAGGCGGGGTAAAGCTGGCGGGTACTCCTGGACCCCGCTATATCGGTCTTTTATCGTTATCGACAATGCTGGCTGCGTTGTCAGTGCGGCCCGCTGTCAAACAGAGGAAAAGGCTGTAGTCTATGATAGTATTATCTGGGCCATCTGTTTCTGCGGTACGGTTGGACGTTGGATCGAAGTCTGTGTGTCCTGGTGCTTTTGGCTTTGGCAAGCTGTCTTCGATTCTCCGCGACCAATTGCAAAACCGAGAATAGACAACATGTTCGATCCAGTCCTGGTCCCTACGCCAATGGAAATTACCCCAAATCCCCTCGATCCTGTGACGACATTCCAACGGAGCGGATGAGTTGACGCGCAAGGTAAGAACTTACGTCGTGCCGACCCCGCACTCAGGTTCACAAAATATAGATGCACTTCCCATCACTATTTTGGCATTTCGAAGGCCCCCACGAGCCCCCACGCATGTGGACTCGCCATTCAAAACCTTTGAGATGCATATTTGATATGGTTTCAGGGCGCAGGTGCAACACGGGTGCGATGTTAATGTAGGCAATGCGGGGTGGATTGCGGGGGTATTGTCAGTTTATCAACTGCTTTGCGCATGCCGAGATACGACTCGTTCGGTGAGTACTGCGGTTGCTCAGGCGCGTTGGCTTTGGTTGATCGGCCAAGGACACAGTGCGAAATCGCTGCGCTCATGATATCGGCGCATGTCGCGGTCGCCAAGTGGCAGTTACTCCCGACCAGTTACACTGGGAGACCAAGAGTACCAAGAATGGTGGGACGCGTAATTAATCGCCGCTTGCGATAGTGCGGAAGAAGAGCTCATACGATAACCGTCAGGGTGCAATATCGAGGCTGTCGTTCGCGCCTGGGGAACGGTAAGCTGTTAACAGCATGCATAATGATCCATGTTGATCATGCGAAGGGTTGTCAACCGATGGCATTTTTGGTAAATGTTGCACAAGGAACACGGTAGCAGTCGCCGTGCTATCATGTCAAGTGACCCCCCCGCACGGATGATTTGCGTCGCGTCGACCAGCTGCTGTGCCCCGCCTCTTGTCCCGGAAAGATGGCTGGTTATAAATACGGGGCTTGCTTTCCGTGGAGTACTCGTGCATCCCCAACTTCTTATGTGGTTCTCTTCGATCGTCTTTGCTGGACTCTTAGCAGCAGCGGCTGCAGTTGTACGCCGGTATCTTCATGCTGAGGGTACAGAAGCGCTGATGGACGTTTGATATTATAGCCTACGCCGATCGAAGAGTCTCTTCTGGGGCGCACTGCGTATGCCGATGTCGCGTTCGATCTTCCCGCCGCAAACCTATCAGCGGCGTTGGTCATACCCCAAGGACTGAGCAATACCGCAGGGATTGTACTATTAGTTCACGGTACCGCGTCCACGGGCAATCAAACATGGGGCGAGTCGTGCGTGCTTGATTGTCTTGAGCCCCGTGCAGGCAAAATGATTGACCCTGTCACAGGCCTTATAATCTTCTTCTCCCGGCGAAAGGGTACGCAATTGCGTGGGTGAATCTCCCGGGAAATGCTCTCGGAGATGCACAAACCACTGCAGAATACGTCGCGTATAACATCAAGCAGCTTGCGCCACACAGCGCCACCGGTCAGGTCGCTGTCATCGGCCACTCTCAGGGCGCTGGAATGACGGTTCAATGGGCCCTACTTTACTGGCCATCAACTCGTTCACTGGTCTCTCGTTATATCGCTCTAGCCGGGGATTTCCATGGCACCGACGAAGGCGGATTGGCCTGTGCTGCAGAGAATCTGCTTCGCTCTGGCTGCCAAGCTTCTGTCATCCAACAAACATCAGGAAGTAATATGCTCGCTGCACAGAATACACGAGGGAATACAGCGTTGGTGCCCACCACATCGATTTATACGTGCGCAGCATAATTTCTATCTTGTGGCGCAAGCTGATCTAAGATGTATTTTAGACGATACGACGAGGTCATCCAAGATGAAATCAGTACGCGACAGCATCTCGCTGAGCAAGATTCGCGCTAAATCTAATCACTTTACAGTTCACCCTACCTCAATCCTTCCTGGTGCCGACAACTATGCCCTTCAGCAACTCGACGTTTGTGGTCCTCTGCACCTCGCCGACCATTTTACCATGATTGTTGACCCGGTGCGTTCTCAATAAACTACCCATTTTATTTGGCTTATCGTACATTGCAGGCTGCGTATGGAATTGCTTTGCTCGCTCTTGGTGCTGGTTCCGGTACAACCCCCATTGACGACTTCAACCTTGGATATTGCACGTGCGTCCTCATCTTTATCCTCGAAAGAGAGCTCTCTGACGAAGTATATAAATTCAGATATTTTGTGGACGACGAGCTGCTTAACCTCTCAGCGGTTCCCGCATTGTTGTTATCTGCATTCGACGCAATCCTTAAAATAACCACTGGGGGGACCGTTGTAAAATCAGAGCCACTTCTGAGACAGTGAGTTTCTAGCACCTGACTCTACAGCGCAAAATTCCTGAGCGCGACACCAGATATGTATGCGACCAAGGCGATGCGACCCAGAGTCTCTGTAATAGTACGAGTGCTGGCTAATGATTCACCAGAGACTAATTTATATATATACCTGGTGGAATTTTTGTACTTTTACATTGATGATTGCTACACAAAGTACTGTATATTCACGCAGGTTCGGTGCATTCCCCCATTGGTCGCTTACACCATTTTCGAGTATATAACTAATAAATGAAATTGTGAAAATGAAACCGAGATAAAACACGTTCAGCAAGGTACATAACAACAAGGCGGATATATATATAGTCTGATCACTGTCCCTTTGTAACCAGTTTAATAAAGAAGGGAAGTCGCATTTACCACCAAATGCAGGTTCCGTTTTCCCGTGCACCATCAGGCAAAGCAATCAAAGCACCAAGGCCTGCAGCTTCTGGAAGTTGGGGGTACCCAATCCGGTGACTAGAGAAGTTGGAAAATATGGCGTGAGCAAAGACTGCAATTAAAGCAAGGCTGCGAAACTCACGAGGATCCCAGCCAGTGCTGGCGTTGAATCCCTCTGTCCCACATCCTGGGTTGTTACCAACCTACAGTTCACAACTATCAGAAAAAATCCAGGAAACCCAACATCCGAAACGCACCGTGATGTCGTTGAGGCCCGCGTACCCCTTGGTGTACAAGAAGGGGTTCAAGAAGCCGAGCGCCGGCAGGCCCTTCGACTTGCGGTAGTCGTTCAACAGCGCGACGAAGCCGGCGAAGGTGGGCGAAGCGGCAGATGTACCACCCACGCTGATGGGTGCGCCTTCGTAGAAAACGCGGAAGTAGTCGCCCTCTGTCAGATATAATGTTAGTAAATGCAGAGTAAGCCCAGCTCCCCGATGGACGTACGAGCTGCAACGTCAGGGATACCCTATGCATCGCATGTCAGTTATAAACTATCATGCAAAGGAAGGAATGGTACGTACGCGACCGGCTGGGTTGTAGAGACCTTTGTAGAGACCTTTGGGGAGTTTGGCCAGGTACCCGGTAACGGCCGCTTCCTGGTACCAGGGCCGAGGGAACTGCACGAAGGAGAATTGATGAGCATTCCGTGTGCTGTAGCCCGGACAAAGGAGGATCGCTCACATAGTTGCTAAAGCCACCTCCTGTGAAGGCGACAGCGGTCTCGGGGATGTGAATGGTGCCTCCGACCGAGGTGACACTGTTGAATTAAAATTAGTCAACGCTATCATGGGCCAGATAACTGCGGATCTCACTAGGGGCAAGAAGACGGGAAAAGCGGTGTAAACACAGTCTCGTTCTTGGCGTTCTTACACAATGTGGTCTCAGGGTTTGAGTCACCGTCACCAACGCCTCCATCACCGGACGAGAACAGGAGACTGACACCACGAGCGCCGAGCTGAGCAAAGCCCGCGCAAGAGCGCTGAGCGTAGCTGAAAGGTACAGTCTGTTCATCGTCATCGTATGACGTAGAGATGGTTGATGGAGGGTTGGGGTGTGATAAAATATAGGCGAGCCAATCGACGTAGGGTTCGCTGTCGTTCACTGTCTCGTTGGCGTTGGCATCCGGGTTGAAAGGCGGGCGTCCAGCAGTCGACCAGAATGTGCCAGGGGTCGGATAGGAGATTCCAAATGCAAATTGAACGTCAAGGTTAGCCTCTACGCCTGCGGAATCGGCGGTCTGGTTGTTCAAGCCACCCTTGACAGGTATAAATGTGTACGAGGTGTTAACAGCCGCAGGAACCTGATCCTGGTAAAACAGCTGGAGATCGGCCTTGTTGGCATACTGCTCCAGATATCCGGTGATGCCGATTTGGTTCACTTTGGTAGCAGAAGGGACGTAGCCGACCGCGTTGTAGAGCTGCTTGAGACAGGTGACAGTGATGGTCTTGTTGCAGCTCGCGTCAACCTGGACACCAGAGGCGGAACGGATGGACCCCGTGGCGGCGGTTCCAGGCTGAACTTTATCGACGCGAAGGGTGCTCTTCATTCCCTTGAAGCGAGCGAAAAGAGTGGTGGGCTGAATGAGGTCGATGTGTTCGTGCAGGTGCTCGGGGAGGCTGTACTCGGTCGTGCGGACGGCAGCATCACCGCTCTCGACGTGTTGCCAGATGTGGTATTTCTTTCGATGGGGTTTAACAGACTGAATATGATAAGTTGCGTTGATAGACTTACTGTGTCGAGCATTTCCTCCGCCTTGCTCACGGGCACTTTGATATAGGCCCAGTCCATGGCCGGAGAACGCGTAATATCGCTCCCCTTGATCCCGTGAGACGCAAGCCAGGCGTTTACGACATCGATGCTCTCGTCGTGAGGAGCGACAAGGGCTTCAACCTCCTCCTTGGAAAGGTGGGCACCGTATCTCTCATGATAGGGGTCGCTCACTTCGTACAAGTGGGCCTAGCATGCCGACATTAGTTACTAAGAGTTGCATTATTTGGGCGATACTCACCTCCAAAGCAGAGAAGTTGGGTTGAGGCAAAGCAATTCGCAGCTCAATCACGTAGTCGGCGGGCGCCTCGAGTTGCTTGACCCAGCCTCGGGGGCTGTCGACCGTCTCCTTGACCTTGCATCCCTGCCTGGAAGGACGAGCCGCAACAGACAAGGCAAACGCGAGAATGAGCCAAGATGCTGAGAACCGCATGACTAGGATATTTGAGGGGGGTGAAAGGGGGTAAGGAAATCAACATCGCAAAAAGACGCTATATTTATGATGCTCGGTCAGAGTCACGCTCGGCCAAGATGGGCTTTCATTGACAGATGCATCCCATACGCCAAAGGGGCGGGCCGCTACAATATCGCAGAATATCGCGTGTGTCGCGTTACTGACAGCATGCAACCCTCGATCAGTCCATAAGCCAATCCGCCTTCCTTATGGCGTATTCCCCTGATCGCCAGGCACAACAATTATCCCCGGTTATGCACAAAATCTGATATTCACTATGATACACACTGTAAATTGATACGATTCTCCATTCTTATGCCAATAAGCCCTCCAATGAAGGTACAGCTTGGTCTGTACTCATTGCTTGTCCTGATACCGGGGGAAGTTGCATCTTGTGCGCAAGACATTCCGCGATAAAGTCCGTGAACATCTGTTGCGAACACGAGAGGAGCCGTGAGATGGATACATTAACAGATCAGCCGTTTAGGGACGAACCTCGATGGTGTCCAAGGGACCCCCAGCACTCTCCGGGTGGAACTGCACTCCCCACACCTTCTTGCCAGATCCTGGTGTCGACTTGATGCCCTCAACAGACGAGTCGTTACAGTTAATGAAGAACGGCTCCCATCCTTGGGGGAACGGATCTTGCAGCTTGAGCGCGTATTGGTGATTTTGACTGGAACATCAATCCAGTTAGTGCTTCAGGGTGCATCAAAGATGTGTAGCTAAGCTAACCTTGTAACATATACTCTGCCGGCGGTGATCGACCCTGAAGACGCCAAGGCCAACACTGGCTGATTGTGGCCTCGGTTCCCGAATGTCATGCGGTACGCATCCAAGCCTGCTGCAATCCCAATGATCTGGTGGCCCATGCAAATTCCAAAAATGGGCCTGTCCCACTCCTCGAGCGTGGTGCGCAGCTTGAGCGCGGCATCCATGCACTGCATTGGGTCTCCAGGTCCATTTGTCAAGAAAAGGCCATCGAACTGGTCACGAATGGAGTTGAAGTCGTAGTTCCACGGGAGAACCGTAACCGCCGCATTGCGGCGTATGAGCGCACGTAAGATGTTGGCTTTGGCGCCGAAGTCGAGCACGGCGATCTTGACATTGCCGGTGGGGTTGAGCGTGTATGGTTCCTTCGTGGATACTTGGTCGACGAGGTTCTCGATCGAAGGGTCCCAATACTCGTGCGCGTCCGGCGCGGGGGCCGTCACATCATCCCCAACCGCGAGACGCCCAAGAGTCGTGCCCTGATCACGCAGCAACCGCGTAATGGCGCGCGTGTCGACACCCGTGATGCCGGGGATATTGTGGCGGTTGCACCACGAAGCAAGAGACTCCACGGCTGAGTGGTGGGAGAATTTCTCGGCAACGTCACCAACGACGATGGCGGAGCACTGTATGCCTGAAGATTCAAGAAGAACACCGACGTCCTGCGAGTCGATGGGAGTTTTGTTGGAGGGCACGCCGTAATTTCCAATGAGCGGCGATGTGAATACAAGAATTTGACCACGGTATGAGGGATCCGTCATGGATTCAGTATCTAGAGGACAAGTCAGTGGTGATGCTCCTGAAAGAACAAGAGGAAACGCACATGAGGTGATGGACGTGGAGAATACGGTCTCTCCAAATATGCTGGTAGGTGCGCCAAACGACCGACCAGTGAATGATTGGCCGGACTTGAGGTGCAATACAGCAGGGGGTAGTTTTTTCAGAGGACCTGCTTGGGACGCAAGACCCCTGGAGAGTTGTGGTACACGAACGAATTGGCGGGCAAACATGATTGAGAATGTATGGCGTTTAGAAATTAGAAGCTACGGAGAGAAAAGCACAGGTCGCTGAGGTAGCTATCATGTTGTTAGTACCAGACCAGGGTGATATAGTATTGAGGAAACTAACTCGTCGCGCGTGTTTTGTGTGAAAGTCATAAACGAGCAGATGCCCTGCAGAAAGGAAGTTGGCTGGCGGTCGAGCGGGTTAAGAAGAAACAATTTTGCAAAAGGTCCGTTTACGCAATTACTTAGGCGCACTGGGGCACGTGCCACTGATGCCGTACGGAAACTGCTTTCCGTAGGAATTTGAAAACCATTCAACATCTCCAATTAATATTAATCTAATCACCAATGGGCGAACCTGACAATGCGTGATATTGTAGAGAGTGTAAGATAACCTGCGAAGATGACTGAAATATGATGTGTTTACATGCGTGAGAGGAGGCCTGCTTTCTTCGGTTTTGACTGCGCGCCTGCTCTCCTGGACTTGGGAATATGAGAAGTTTCTTTGGCATCCGAGTCTCCAGAATCATCATCTGAGGAGTCGTCGTCATCGCTATCTTCGACGACCTTGGCCTTGTGTTTGGGAGCTGGAGTTGAAGTGAAAGCGATGGGCGACATCTGCGAGTTGAACATCTCCTGGCTTGCGAGATCTCTCAGCCCTCTAAATTTCGCAGGAGCCGAAGAAGTGATTTTCGGGGTAGCCTGCGGGACGTGCTCGTCCTCCTCGGACTCGGACTCAGTCGGTGAGTCATCAGCCTCGACGGGCATGGTGTCCTCTTGGTACTGCGAATACGGGAAGGGAATTTGGCTCTCGCTCAATTCGAACAACGGCGGGGGTGGTGCGATCAATGGGCGTGATTTCAATGTGATATCTCCAGAGTCCTGTTGTTGCTTTCCGGATTGAGGGGTCGGAGAAGTAAGCGGCTGGGCCTCTTCTGGAGGCGGAGTTTCACTGCTGGACCGCAGCTCATCCATCATCTGTGACTCGCCGTCCTGAGCCTCAGGAGATGATAATGTCACAATGGCCGCCCATTTGTCGAGCGAGTGTGGCTGCTCCTCATGCGGAGTCGCAACAGGAGTGATGGGTTCCGATGCTTGAGTAATCTGTGGCGATTGCGAAGCTCCTTGAGACCCTCTGAGCACTCTCTTTGCTGGTGGTGCCTTTTCCGGCTTCTTTTCAGCAGCCTTGTGTGTCCAGTCCTCTTTCTCAGCCTTGCGATTTTTCTCCTCCAGCTTCGCTTTCTCTCGAGCTGCTTTCACTTCAGCGGACAGAGGGGGGCGCCCTCGCTTCTTCGGCTGTGAGCTGCTAGGTGGGGGCATAGCTTCCGCACTGGCTCGTTCTGGGCTATTCTCAGCGTGGGCGGGTGTCTCGGGCTTTGGAGGAGACGAGTGCTGCAATTTGGGCTCAGCCTTGTCAGATGCGGGCGGACTAGGGGGCCACTGCAGCTCAACCGAGCTAGCGGTGGGAGATCGAGGGCGCTTCGCATTTACAGTGATGCTAGAAGAACCTAACAAGCTCTCTCTCGGTTCACTGGGAGCTTCAAGTGAGTCGTCTGCACCCTCGATGGGGTCAGACTGATCAGTACGCTTCACTGGACTTGTCGGCTTCTTCGGTGATATGTCGACTTGAATTGCATCTGTGGTGTCCGGCAATGGGGAGGGTTCGTCGATCGGCGACCCGGCAGCATCGACTGGAATACCTGCAGAAGAAGACATGGTGCTTTTGGCCAATGGAGATTCCGCATTGTCATCTTCTAATTTTTCTTCCTCGTCGGATGGCTCAACCTTGGTAGCCTCGTCAGGATCGGCGGAACCATTGGAACCAGCGGACGCCTGTAAAAAGTAGTATCAATATAAAATCCGTTCTCTGCATCAGGAGCGTATAACCTGCCTCTTTCGTTCCTGAAGCATTCTCTGTAGGCTTCACTGGCCCGGGCACAGGTTCAACCACATCGCCATCTCCGCTGGCATCCTCATCATTCGCTTGGGTCACGGGAAGATCTGGATCCTCGCCCTCATCTTCATCGGAAGAAGCATTTTGCTCAGCCTTCCTGGTGAGTTTGCGCAGCCGTTGGTCGTCCTCATCCTCCTCGTCCGCCTCGATATCGTCCATGACTTCCTCTTCTTCTTCTTCGCTGCTAGTGCGCGTAGGAATGTCGTCCAGAACGCTTTTTGACTGCGAGGCAGGGCCACGAATGAGAGCTTCCAGATTCAAATCGTCAAGGGAGGTCACACCAGGAAATGCTGAGGGTATCTTCGGTTGCCCGATGTTATTCACCTGGTCCTCGTCATCGCTGTCTTCTGACGATGACGACGACGACGAAGATGACCCGTCGCCGTCCGAATCCTCGTTGCTGCTGCCCTCATCACCATTCTCAATGGTAACTTCCGACATTCTCGACCCTTTGGGAACAGTGGGCTTCCTCTGGGGTGGGGATGTTCCCGTCTCCGCCACTTCTGATGATCTGGTAGCCGCTGGCTCTGTGGGTTTGGCAACTTCTGGGCTAGATGCAGGAGGAGGCGAGGATGCTGCAGATCTGGCAAGGCTAGCTCTGATCTTTTTGGTCTGAAGGATCATCTGTAGTTCTTGCACAAGCGCCACACCTGGCTGTGATTTGCCGACTTTAAGCTCCTCAAGGCGTGCTTCGATGGCCTCCGGTCCAGCCAGTATGATTGGACAGCGGTAACGAAGATGAAAGGGTATTTCCAAACATACGGGGCAAGGCATACTTTTCGAGCTGCGCGTCTTTCGGCCAGCAGGTGAGGATCCTCGCGATATTGAGATGTCGGAGGGTATGTGCGCCGGTAATGGTCGACGGGGAGCTGGCGATGTTATCGCTGGAGGCGAGGAATTGGAAGCCTTCACCGCAGGCTCTGGTAGACTTTCAGATTCAGAGGCTGACTCAGGCTCTGGAGTAGCTTCCACAACCTCCTCGATGTCATCTGGGCCCCAAGACTGCCGTAATCGTGAAAGGCTGCGCCGGCGGGTCGATGGGAGCTGCACCTCCGGCTCACATTCCTCATCCTCAGCCATAGTATTTGGTTCGACTGGCGCAATGGTTTTCACTTTATCTTTCGCAGCTGGTGATTGATCCGCAGATGTGGTAGTCGGACTTTTGCGCGACAAGAAAGCATCCATGTCTGCCTCTATCCGCGCTATCATCGTCGGGTCTATGGAAAGGCGCGGCAGTGCCATAGCCCTGCTCTTCTTCTTTTTGGCTGGCGGCGGGGCTGCGTTGGGGGTTACATTGGACTTGATGAATGCAGTGATCATGCAGCTCACCTAATGCTTCCTCGGGAACTACAGCTGGGAGAGATGTTGTTTGCTCCCCCGGTTTCAGTTTGGCAGCTGACGAAGCACTTTTTTCTGAGGCTGCATTTTTACGACCTCCTTTTGGCTTTGGTTCTGCGCAACACTGATTAAATATTGGCAAATCAAACGAGGGGAAACTGACCTTGTTCTTCAGCCGAAAAATGGGCTTCCACAGCTGTCAGTCCTGTCGAGTCTGATCCTTCTCAATTTCAAACACTAAGTACTTGTGGATGAGGTCATAGGAGAATATATCATACCAGAATCACCATGAGCAGCATTCGTGGAATTCGTTTCTATGGTCGAAGAGGCAAAGTCAATATTTCGTATCGCATTACACAGCTCGCTATCTGCAGATGCAAATCGGTCTTTAGGATGAAAGGGGCAACGGACCATTGGTCTCTTTCTTTTTCTTCTTCGCCTTTGCGCTCCCCTCCTTCTCGCTCGCCTTGCTCGTTACTGCCACGCTCCTTGCAGGTTTGGACGGCCGGGCCTTCTTGGCTGCCGCCGCTTGCGCCTCTGCTTCATCGGTTGCAGCTTTCGCCTCCGCTGCCGCCTGTTCTGCCTCAAGTTCTGCCTTCTTTGCAGCATCCGCCTCCGACTTCTTGATTTTACGCTTTTTCGGGGGAGGAGGAGCATCTTTCTCCGCCGCATCTTTATCTGCCGTTGCCGCCTGTTCTGCATCAAGTTCTGCCTTCTTTGCAGCCTCCGCCTCCGACTTCTTGGTTTTGCGCTTTTTCGGGGGAGGAGAAGCGTCCTCTGCATTGCCTGCTACCCCTGATGCATGCTGTACGGGAGAGACCGCCCTAGTAGATACCGAGGCTGAGGCCTTTGGTTTCGGCATGAGCACCTCAAGCGTCATGTTTGATTCTTTTGCCTTTCCTCTGCTCTTTCCGGTTTGCTTCCCTGGATCGCTTGCTGTGGAATTAACAGCAGCTACGTCGCCATTGTTCGACTTTCGCTTCTTCAAGGCGCTAGCTGCTGCGCTGGGCGAAGCTTCCGGCCCAGGAGTGGTGGCTTTGCGTTTCGCTGCCTGCGATTTTGGCTTCGCCGACGATGTTGACGGCTGAAGTGGTGGTGGTGGTGGGGCATGCGTGTCGGGAGACGGGGGAGGCGGCAACTTCGTTTTCATCTTCTTCTTAGATTCATTCACCTATATATTACGCGTTATGATTGATTGATACACCAGAGACGAAGCAACGTACGTTCGCCACGCTCGGGCTAGATGGTGCCTGTGATCGCTCCAGTAAAGAGCTAGCCAGGGGTATTGTTGGATGCGAGGAAGGGATTGGAGCTTCACTTTGCACTGTCACTTTGACGTCGAGAGAGAGTACATCGTGTACTCGCGCTTGGAAAGCCGCGAAATCCTCATCTGCGCATTCAAAATAAGCACACCGCATAGGATAATGTACGTTTTGCGCGTACCATCCTCCAAATCGATCAACTTCCCGTCACGAATTTGTTCAAGCTGCACCTCCGCCGTTTGGGGTAGACACAGTTTCTTACGGACGAGAGCTTTACTCTCCAACAACGATCTCTCTGTAACAAGAAAGAAAGAAAAACATTAGACCCAACCACATTCTATTTGATCTGTGGGACGCGACGCGAACAGGCAGACGTACCATTAAACAGTCTTTCGAATGTCCGCCCATTAGCATGGTAAGTGATCCGAGGTGCAGGGGGTGCATCGTCTGCGTCCTCGAAGTCACTACGCTTGCGTTTTCTTGCCTCCATCTCTGGTCTTATTCCCAGAGCCGGACAAGAATGCACCTGGTGGGAATTGAGGGGTGCAGGCGGTGAAAGCGGGACGAGAAACTATTTACACGCACTTGTCCAATTTACTGCTACCGATTTACACTTCACCTGAACGTCGACCATGGCTGGACACCACTGTACGTCCACCTCTCTCTGCCGGCTGCTCGACGTACACCCCGACCAGGCTACTATGTTGATATGTCACTGACGATTTATTTTCTGCCCTCTTGATTGCAATATAGCATCTGGCTTTCACCCGCACCTGCCCGGCTTCAGATACCAATTCCTCTCCAAGGCCATAGGCGCAAGCATGTGGTTTTTTATATTCTACCGTGCCAGGTGCGTTTTCCCACATTTATAAGGTACCTAGCCTATATTCAAACACGTTTTGTTACAGGCAAGATGGATCGAAATTGCTCGTAAGTCATCGCCTGGACCGCGGAACGCCCGAGCTAACTGCGTGTTTACAGGGAGGACACCCCTGGGAAGGGCATGGGCAAGGACACGGCCATGAGGAAGCGCACCATTGATTATTCGCTTACTTGGAGTTTCATTTATTGCACCATGCGGCTTGTCCGACAAGTCCCACCGCACATCCCAGCAAATATAATTTAACCTCTTCGTGATTTTTCTTGTCTCGTGCCTTCATCTGCCTGCATTTTTATGCAAGAATTGCCTTCCTCACACATGGTACATTCAACGTCAACCTCTGGTCCTATATCCGAATACACGACTTCCCATCCCATCCGCTCGGCTTCTTAGCTGCATCACTCTACAACATCTAAGGGTCTCATCACTCGAAACGCGTTCGAACTTCAGCCTCTTCTGAACAAGTTCTTGTAGCATCCGCATTTCTGCCTATCACTCTAGCTTCCCCGAGACTAATCCGAGACTGGGACACTTTCACTGTCAGACTACGATCAAAACGTAAACAAGTGCATACGTATATACTAGCTGTCTTGCAAGCCCACAGTCAACGCCCAAATCGCGCTTCAAACCTCGAGCCATGTTTGATCACATACCTGGGCAAGGCCTCACACTTTTCTCCTCCTTTCTTCCACTCCCCCTCATCGAATTAGCCATGCCTGTGTTTGACCGTCGTCGTTTTTACGAGCACTTCACTCGCCGCGGAGCACCTGCTGAAGAGAAGAGCATGGCGAGCGAGCTCAAGACACTCGTTCACTCTAATTCTCGATCAAACGCTGCCTCGAAGAAGGTGATATAGCTTCACTCGGACCGATCTTCTTGCACTGACGAAGTCATCGCAAGGGTTTTGATACTGAGATGCGCTCATTCTCCGCACTGTACAACCGATATATTGCCGAAAGGACTGCTCAGGAGATGTTAACTCCAAGCTTTTTGTTGATTGGACTTCCGTCTAATGCTCTGATGCTATACTAGAAACTGGGACCTCATCAATATACCCGATGATGACCAAGTCATTTCATACACCAAACTACCAACGCAGACCGACCCGAAGGACCTCAACAAGCTTGCAGTACTCAAGTTCAATGGCGGGCTCGGTACAACAATGGGTCAGTTGAGCCATTGATCACCCACATCATTTAATTCGATGCATGGGCTCACAAGGTCCAAAAAGGCATGCGAGGAGCAAAGTCCGCACTAGAAGTCAGGGACGACATGACCTTTCTCGACCTCACAGTCCAACAACTAGAATATCTCAACTCCGCCAACAAAGTCGACGTGCCATTATTTCTAATGACCTCATTTAACACGCGCGAAGACACGCTGCGCATCGTGAAGAAGTACGCAAACCGACGGCTTCGGATCACAACCTTCAACCAAAGTCGCTACCCGCGGATCTACAAGAATACTTTGCTCCCGTGTCCCACACACGTCGATGCTGAAAATAAAGCATGGTATCCGCCAGGACATGGGGACCTTTACACTGCACTCGTGGGCTCCGGTTTGCTGGCGCAGCTGCTAAATGAGGGCAAAGAGTATCTATTTGCGTCCAACTCGGATAATCTGGGTGCTGTGTGAGTAGTGTATTTTTGGACGACACGCACTTAATACTGAACTGCATTGTAGCGTAGACCCGAGGATCCTGCAGCACATGATTGAAAGTCAATCTGAGTTCTTGATGGAAGTCACTGATAAAACCAAGGCCGATTTCAAGGTGAGCCTGGGACTGTGGAATTATACGACCCATAGATGTACTCAAGTGGAAATCGACATATCAGGGAGGCACTTTGATTGAATATGACGGCGCCGTCCGCTTGTTTGAGCCTAATGAGGTGCCCATAGATCGTGTTGATGACCTCAAATCAGGTTGGCTCTGATCAGCCCCCATTCACGATATTCAAGTTCGATGCTTAGCTATCCGCAGTGCTTAAATTCAGGCACTTTAACACCAACAACCTCTGGATTGATCTCAAAGGTGCGTAGCATCCCTTTTTGTCTCTCCTCTACAGCTCATCTTTCTTGTGATGAAGCTCTCAAGCGGCTGATGGACAATGGTAGTATGGACTTGGAAATAATTGTGAGCTCCAAGGCCACCGAAGATGGTAGGGCTGTTATTGAGGTCAGTGAATACCTTTTTTGTCCGACGATATCTCACCCATTGCTGTGTACGGTCAGCTCGAAACAGCTGCTGGGGCCGCAATCAAACACTTCCGCAATGCCCATGGCATCAGTGTCCCCCGCTCACGGTTTCTCCCCGTCAAATCGTGCTCTGATCTGCTCCTAATCAAGAGCGATATATATACACTAGAGCATGGCCGGCCGATCCTCAGTGAGGACCGAATGTTCGGGGGTACGCCTGTCATCAAACTTGGAGATCATTTTAAGGGAGTAGGTTGCTGCCTTAAACTGCATTTCTTGACGCTTTGAATCATTTATGCTTCCCAGATTCGCGACTTCCAGGAAAGATTTCAGGGTATACCAAACATGATCGATTTGGACCATCTCACCGTGTCGGGAAACGTGTTCTTTGGCCGAAATGTGGTTCTCCGCGGCACAGTGATAGGTGCGTATTTCGCGTGACTTTTTTCTCATTCCCAGCTAATGAGGATCTCTGATACAGTGGTTGCTGATGAGGGGCAGCGCATAAATGTCCCAGATGGATGCGTGCTAGAAAACCGTAAGAATTGAATTGAATGTAAACCTAAATATGGCTGACCATTATGGTTCGTCCTGGCAGGTCTGCTTTCTGGCAATTTGAACATGATAGTGCGTCGCTTTTCCATAGGACGGTCTGAGACAGCCTACGATTAATTGATCCATTGTCTAGGAACTTTGAGGTCTGCTTCATCATGACCTCGTGTACATAATCTCACCAGGACAGTAAAACTCTAGATTTGTACTTAATACTTATTCATACATACGTACCCTTTCTTGATGTGATTGCAGAATGAACGGTTCATAGTTCAAGTCAAAAGTCTAACCTGTAATATTCCCATCTCAATGTACCACTACAAACACAAGCGGAACAGACGTTGAAGTGGCATGCTATACATTACAATATGGCATCTGCCCATCGAGTGCGTGAGTTTGGCATATCAAATGTTTTCGCAACTCGCTGGATTGTTAAAGAAAGACATCTAAAAGACATCTAAAATAGTAGTACATTTATCACAATTCCTGCAATGAAATGGTCAGCGAGCTACGAGAAAATTGTGATCGTGAAACGCACAATCATGTTCAAGTTGCCAGACAGCAGCCTGTTCTCCAGGATGCAGCCATCAGGAATGTCAATTCTTTGGCCCTCGTTCGCGACAACTGCAAGAACAACTTTTAGCAACCAGATTCCGGTTGAAGGGCAAGCCAGTGCGTACCGATGACTGTGCCACGCAGGGTGACATTGCGTCCAAAGTACACATCCCCGGTGACAGTCAAGTGATCTAGCTCGATGATCTTGGGGATCTTCTTGAACCGCTTCTGGAATTGTTGGATCTTCTTGAAGTGGTCACCCAGCTTGATGACCGGGGTGGTCTCGAACATGCGCGCCTCGTTGAGAATAAGCTGGCCGTGCTCAAGGGAGTAGATGTCCGATTTGATGAGAAGCAGATCAGAACAGGACTTGACAGGCAAGAAACGTGATCGCGGGACGTTGATTCCGTGTGCGTTCTTGAAGTGCTTGATGGCAGCTCCCGCGGCAGTCTCGAGCTGAGCGCATCATTTTGTTAGCGGAATGTATGCACGAAGGACATGTTAGTTTTACCTGAATAACGGCTTGACCGTCCTCGTTGTTCTTGGGGTTGATGATAATCTCCAACTCCATCGCTTCTGCCTCCATGATCTTCTTGAGAGCCTTGAGGTTGATCCACAAGTTGTTGGTGTTGAAGATCTTGAACTTGCGGACTGAACAGGGATGGTGAGCAGGAGCTCGCAGGAACGGCTGATTGTACATACCTGACTTGAACTCCTCGGCGTGCTCTGATGGGACTTGAGCGATTTCGAGGAGACGAATCGAGCCTTCGTAATCAATGAGAGTACCACCCTGCAAGCCCATATTTAGTGGTGAGAAGGAGAATCACCGAAAGCAGACGTACCTTGATATCGGCCTTGGTCTTGTCAGTGACCTCCATGAGGAACTCAGCCTGAGTGTCAATCATGTGTTGCAAGATGCTCTCGTCAACGCTGTTCAAGAGATAAGCCAAACATTACCTAGGAACAATACAAAGCACTTACACGGCACCCAAGTTGTCCGAGTTGGAAACGAACAGGTACTCCTTGCCCTCTGAGATCAGCTGATCCATGACACCGGAGTGAAGGAGCGCGTTGTAGAGATCTCCGTGACCGGGAGGGTACCAGTTCTTCTTGTCATCATCAGCCCTCTTGGGGCATGGCAGCAAGGTCTCCTTGAAAATTCGGGGGTAACGCGACTGATTGAAGGTCGTAATGCGGAGCTGCTGGTTCGCGTACTTCTTGATGATGCGCAGAGTGTCTTCGTGCGTGTTGAACGAAGTCATCAAGATGAGGGGCACATCGACCTTGTTGGTGGTGTTCAAGTGCTCAATCTGGCGCACAGTGAGGTCCAGGAAGGTCATGTCATTCTTGACCTCGAGAGCACTCTTAGCGCCGGTCATGCCTACAATTGTGACCGTATATTAGAATGTGTGGAGCATGTACGGATTGGGAAAACCGCACCCATCGATGTTCCAAGACCACCATTGACCTTGAGAACAGCGAGTTTGCCCAAGTTTGAGTGATCTTTGGGCTTAGGGAGGGTGTCATAGGCGATAATTTGATCTTCGGCGGGCGATTTGATGCGATCCCAATCACTGCGGGGAAGCTGTTAGTCGGGGAGGCCGCATCAATGATGTTAGAGAACAGTGAAACGCACAGATCCTGGCTCTTGGCGCGTTCCGTGAGGTATCGCGTGAAGAGATAGAAGAAGGATTGCATCTCAGTGTCGAATGCCTGATGATCATGTCAGATCGGGGGTACGGGGTGGCTAGCTTAAGGACGCGTACCTTCTTCGTCGCCGCATCGTCGACGGTGCCAACGAGATGGCTCAGATCATTGCGCATAGCCTTGGCTGAGATGCCAGTGGTAGCGGTTTTGAAGTCGATGTGACTGCTGCCTCTAACGCGAGCGTTGAACGACTCGCTGCTCGGCATGAGCGAGTTCCCCGACATCTTGCTGAAACGTTAAAGGATCTAATCAGTCTGTCGCCCGCGCTATGAAGGCTCGACGTGAAGTACCTTGGGGGATGGTTTATGTAGATGGGCTTGGTGGTGGTGGTGGAGAGAAAAAGATCACTAGGCACAGACTTCGACCGAAGGGGTAGAGACCTAGGTTTTAAATGATGCTGGCGGGCCTTAAAAGGCTCCTGGTCCTCCTCAAATTCTAGGATCGGTTCTACGACCGACCTTCGCCTACCGGCAAGATTGGCTTTGAGAGGCCCCGACGTCAACAATCCCGCGGGGGATGTCGAGAATAATGCTAACGGAGAGCTGGCTATGGATCGAGTAATTGGGCCCCGGCCAGGCTTACTGTTAACGACGCTGCTGGCACCCGCAAATGGACGTCGTCCGCTATCGATGTTAACAGGTCGACTACTTGGTCCTGCTACCGCCAAGGAACGTGTGTCCATATCATGCCAATCCAGGGCAAATTTTCGGGAGTTGAAGGGGAGATGTAAGAAGCCTTTGTACTGACTGTTAAAGTGGTGCTAAGCGCTTGCTTTACTGATATGAATCATGATGGACCATGATATAGTGCCTGCCTGCGAGGCAGGACTATGCCAATTACATATGGCAACACGACTTTCCCTGCATGCTAGTGGGGTTCATACTCGAGGGCCATCGGGCTGCCTGCGCAATCCTTAGCATGGGTGGTGGTGTGGAGCTTAAGGGCTAATTAAAGGTTTAATGACCAGTTATATAACGTGCGTGACAGAACGTGCACCTAGACCAACGTTAATGCCCCCAGCAAATCGGATAGTTGTCGAAGGGTTCCGATGGGTTCAAATAATCGTGTCAATAATCCCTCATCCGATAAGACACATTGAAAAATCAAACGCAATGTCAAACGCGTATTTTCATGAATGAAACATCCACCAGGATATACCCGCAAATACACCGACAGCAGGCCATGCAACTACTCCAACATCCCTCACAAAACCCCATACCAACACCCACCCACTGGCACTACCACCTCTAATCGAGGATAACCACAAAACGCTCGGCTCCGCAAAACGAGGTACGGATATCCGCCGCCGGGTCCCTGAAAGGACAAACGTAAAGGAGAACGCGTGCTGGCGCTGGCGATGCTTCGCATGCGCTGCCGGTGCTGGGAGGAACTGCGCCGAATTCGTTTTCGAATGCGTGTGAGCCTTGCCATTGCCGTGTCCGTTGGCGTCCACCGCCCGTCCAGACTCTTCGCTCTCCCCTTCTGCCTGCATCTCGTCATCTCTGTTGCCCCTGCTGACCACCGTCGACTGTTCATCCGTGCCGCCCAGGGCTGGCGTAGCCGTGGTCCCTCTCGTCTCGGAAAGCTGTTGATCTCTCTTCACCCGCTCTTTCTGACTGTTTCCAAATCGTATCCGGTACAGATTGGCGGCCAATATCCCAAACAGGGTTATCACTAGCAGCGGGACGTACGCTGAGATGTATATGCCAAATTGATCGGGGAGAAAACACGGCGTATGCAGGTGCTGTGCAGGTTGATTCGTAGACGGCGAAGGCGCAACGAGCGAGAGAAGCTGAAATCCAGGACGCTGTATGCCCATATTAATAGCAAACGCCTTCACAGTCACTTCTGGGGTTGTTTGATCTGTGTTCGGTATATGATGGTTCAAATCACAATAATCGTGGTCGTCACCGCTGCAGAACATGAATGAGATTTAAGCGAGTTTGACCAAATCATGCAGATTTACCTGAATATCAAGACGGGTTTCAACTTGCTTAACAGGAACCTAGAGGTGTCCCAGGTGAGAGTATTTTGATACCCGTACCCAGTTCCTTTCCTGATTGTGCCCTTTTCGCGCAGCGGTCCGCAGGACGCATCACTGGGACGCGCAAGAGGTATATGCGTCATTAAGATAACGGGATCCACATGTTTGCCTGATCATCTATGAGTTATAGCTGTCTGAAAGAGAGAGAACACGTACCTGACACAAAATTGTTTATAAACTCAACAGTGCCTCCCTGCCGAGGTTTCGGTGCACGATGGTCATACCGTACCTTCGAGCGCTCCTCAAATTCCTCTATAAGTGTGAGAGCATCGATGAATACAAGAGTGTGGCCTGCAACCGATATGTGGTAGTTTAGTCCATTGTTGGTCCATCGCTGATGAGCAAAGTGTGCTAAGTAGCGCTCTTGAGCGTGGAGGGAGAAGTCGTCTGCGTAGCCCAGTCTGTCTGCCACATCAATTCCATTGCCAAGCTCGAATATCTGACAGAACTAGAACTGACCCGAAATCATGGTTGCCGGGGAGATAGTAAGTGGGGGAAGGTGGAGACTGAGGCTTGAATATGTCTTGAAACCGCGCAAAGTATGTTTCATATCTGGCAAGGCCATTTAGCGAACATACAGGAGCTATCATGACACAACTCACTCATCGTCAGTGCTATCATCGCGCCCGCCGTCCATCATGTCCCCTAGAAACACGACTGCATCAGAGCGAGGTTGCAGCCGCTTCAGAACAATCCTCCAATTCTTCCGAAGGTTGAGATCGACTATGAATTGCCCCAGGTGATAAAGCCACGGAGAGCGAGAGCGGTATGAGTATCTGTTCATTATTTGAGGGTCAGCCACTAGGGCAATATGGACCATTCGCGCTTGGGTGTCTGTCTGCGGGGAAATGAGTCCCGAGGTCCTCAGTGACCATCGAGCAGCAGGCTCACCTCTGGTACAGGCCATTTGCAATCCCGAAGGACATCGTCGAACACGCCAAGCTCATAGCGCAGTATGATCCCTATCCACAACAGTTGCAGAAGGCGCAAGATTATTGTGTGCCGGTCGGGAAAGCCTCTGCATGAGTTGAACCTGGCTTCTAACCAGAGCTGAATGCGGCCCATAATTCTTAAGCTTCTTCGTACAGCGAGATTTTACAGAGTCGAATGTTACTGGGGCAGTGTTAAGATTGTTGAAAACCAGCCTGTGGGCATTGGGTATAGTAGGGACAGGGTAGTTGCAGTGATCAACAGTGGGTTCCCCTGGTTATTTTCCTGGGACCGGGATTTGCCACGGTCGATGTCATGATCGTATGCATATGTATACAGGCTCAGATGCCGACATCATGATGTTTCCATCCTATCTTCCAACGACTCCATAGCAGCACGCTGGGTAAGTATCAGCCTCCTTTGTCTATCCGGTTTGTTAACAACGCAGCAATGGCTAGTAATGGTCCCAGCCTGAGCCCTGAGATACTCCTAGGCTTGGTCGCAATACAGTCCATCAAAAACAATTTTAAAAACCATCAACAGGAAACCAAGTTGAAGCTTTCGGTGCGGCGCCCCGACATCGATGACCAAAACTCCAGGCACACACAGGGTAGTCTCAGGTAGTCTCGCATCATGTGGACACAGTGAAAATCCTGCGTGAAGGGCTTGCTTTCAGAATGCTCCAATATCAGACTAGAGGAAGAACACATGTCTGGTCCTGTCTGGTCCCATGGTCGCCTTTATAATTGCTGCCTCTGCGAACTTATCTCCATCGGCACGCAGGCTCTGGCTTGAATTTCTCAACAACTGCAATTATGAAACACAGTACACCGTGGAATGTCACTCAGGCGGAACAGTTCATGCACAGCTCTGGAGATGCCTTTCTTCCTTTCATTTGAACATACGCGCTCGCGCCATCCGCAGGGGGACTCGCCAAGGACCTCTCGGGCATATATCTGACAGTGATTCTCTTAGTCCCATATTTTACCATAGCAACACCATACCGCTCACGTGTATATTCACCGGACGCGTTCTCGTTAATCCTAATGGCCTAATTATAAACGCGGATAACACTGGATAAACACCCACGTGGGAGGCAGTTCGCTCCTCGGGCAGCAACAAGTACTGGGCACGTCCTGGGTCTCGGTAGCACATCCGGATCTTAGTGTACATTCGCCACATTCGCCACATGCCGGTGTACAAGCTTCGAATTTTTCTGCTGGCCTCCACCTCCATAGGTATAGCCGCGCCGTGAGCTCGCTACCCTTCGCCGGCGGTGCCCGTATGGCAGTTTTCCCGGCTTTCCAATGACCATATGAGCATTTCCTCCCTTTGGCAGCGGGCATCTGATCTCACAGTCTGGTGTAAGCAGACGGCCACCCTGCCTCAACCCTGCCTCTTCTACAAGGGACCTTGTGGAAATTATATTTGCCGGGCTGACGCACGAGTGCGGAGCCAGGACCCTAGGTGCGGTATGGCATTTAATGACAATGTATCAGTACGGGGTTAGGTGGTCAGACTAGTAGATGCTTTTATGGATGTTGCGGTCGCTAGTGATGCTGTCCCCTCGCGCTCCACTACAACACCTCCGAGTGATATCACGCACAGGTGCACAATAAAAGAATAGTGATTTTGAGGTGTTAGTGGCAATGCTCGCTGTGCAGGAAAGGGCCGACTTGAGGTCATAAGGAAAGTTCGATTTCGTGAGAGGGCGTGGATGAGATACCAGGAAGGGTACTCTACTGTACATGAGTGGGCGTGTACAGGGGTATTTTACAACAAAGATAAAAAAGCAATAGACAACAAAACAATGAGAACACTGGGGGATATCTATGTGGGGGTGTGACAATATACCGAAAATAAAAGTATGAATAAAGGAGCGTGGACGCCCGACGCCAGCTCCAGGGCTCGCGGTACGTGCAAATCAATTATTTACATGATTGCATAGTTTCCCTGGAGGTCCTCGGGCCGCCATTGGTCCTGCGCGCGCCATTTGCCCGCCTTGTGGGGAGTGGGGCCAAAGGAGTCATCTGGGATAGCACAGAGTCAGCTGCAATACCCCTGATATGCGCCGGGTGGACTCACAGTCAAAATTGGCCAAGCCCGCGAGGAACGCGGGTGTCACTGCAGGTGTCGCTCTTAATGTCTCGTCGGACATTCTGCCGCTGAGCACCGGTGACGACGAGCTACGGCGGACTGCGGCGGGTGGCGGGGCCATCGACTGCATCGAGCTGCGCCTTGAGCCTATTGGTGCTATATGAGTACAAATTCGGATTTAAAGGTGTTCGCCACGTCCACTCACTGCCGAAAAGGAAAAGGCCGCTGAACCGTGCGCTAAGGCGCTTCATACGTGATGATGAGCTGCTGCTGCTTCTCCACGATGAAGTGCTTGTAGTGCTTGTAGTAGAGTCTACACTGCTACGCTTCTCGGGCTTCTGAGGGGCGATAATCGACTCAACCTCGTCGGTCTCATAAAGGGTGGTGAGAGACATCGTCGATAAGATGTCAAGACTGGTAGGCGTGGAGGTGAGAGGCGGAGCGAGAAATCTCAGGAACTCAGGTGGAGCGGGGCTGGTTTTGAGATATGAGGGATTTAATTTGCAATGTCCCTGGGCCTTATATTGCTCAGATGATAGTCCGCCGCCGTCCGGTATCAAATGTAATTAGTGCAAGACCCCCGAATGCGGACCCAGGAGTAGGTCAGACGATAGCAGCTGTCACAGAGCGTTGGAGCTCGCTATCCGGGGCAAGGCTTTCTAGGGCGGTACCAAGTGCGCTCGATCGCTTGATCGTCAAGTAAAATTTCCTGCAGTTCTCGTGTGCCGGGGCCATCAGGACTGACGGCAGGTCACAGCATACCAGCGTTGTGTGCGAGTTTTGCGAGTTTGTATCAATAAATGATGATGATGCTAGCAAGACGGAGCGTGTATTGATGACAGATGGACGTTTACAAAGCGAGAAGCTAGGAGGCTCCAGCCTAAGGACGATATTTGAGCGCTCGAGCTTGTATCATCACCGCTTGGCTGAGATTGTGGTCGACGGGCTGTGGCTGAAGAACGCCACAAAGCGATGAGGACGGGGGGATAGAGAGGACGTATCAAACCCTTACTCCTTTCATCCGAACTGTGGCGCTTCCCGCTTTGCGCATGCTCGCAAGCTCTCAGACATATCTGCTTTCCCATACAACTGATGATATCCTTGATGCCCTCCCGGGGTCTGGGTGTTCGCCTGTGTTTGCGAGCCTCACACAGTGTGGCATCAGCTAGATCTGGGTCGTCGACTCGTTACCGACTGAACAACAGTGATGGACAAGTACTGTCACGGTCAAAGCTTGGTCAGTTCATACAGGCGGTTCCTTACATATTGTGGCACCGGCATGGTAAAGCCGCGTTGCTAGGCACTCCGACGCTGACAAGCCTTGACAAGCTCCACGATCCGACACTGCGAGCTCGCGGGCATCTTGCTATCGTAGATCTTGCTTTATGGTACGATTGCACTTAATCAGGTCCGGTCACTGAGATATTGATCTGAGAGCCATTGAAATCTTATTACCATCACTGGACCTCGACTTTCACCTTGCTGATTTTACAAAGGCCAACATGTCTTTCGCGGAATCTGATTTATTTCGCTTCTTTCATAAGTAAGATCTCCCATTTCTTTCTTTAAGAGAAACGACCCACAAGGCTTCAAACCGGGTCAAAATGACCATCTTTTAACGCGCGAATCCGGATCCGCGGGATGAACATAATACCTTCGCGTTGCCTCAGATTTCTCATGTGCTTGCGCACATTTCTGAGTGGATCGTTTCGCATGTATACTGCATACGAAGTGATTGGGACAGGAATTGCCTGTGCAGAGTAAAAATATCCTTCAAAAGGTGGCTCGGCGATCAGCATTGTTAAGATCACAACGGTCTGGCAACGGTTGTATATCCTTGACCTCCGGGGGTAGCGCATGCCTCAGTACTTACAGTATTCAGCTGGCAGCTGGCAATACGTTCTCCAGATTAAAATGAGCATGTACTCTACTTGGCATTTACTGTATATCTTTAATTGCTTCTTGGCACACGTACTCAGGACCACCGAGCCTCGAGGGCCAATGATCTCTAATTGCCAATACAACAATCACTGACGACGGTTTCAAATCCCCGACCTCCGGGTATAGCAAGCATGTTTTCCGGTATATTATCTTATCCCATGGTTTGAGGGTACGGGGAACGCCGCTTTTCCAAGATGAAACAGCGCTCGTCGATATCGCACACAGCACAACCTGGTGATGTCGGCCAAGCTCCGCGGATCCAGCGTCCAAGGGAAACTTATCACACTCGCATTGTGGCGTTAAGATGTTTTTGTTCATGGCGCATAACGAACACATATACACAGAGCGGGGCGCATGCGTGAGGGTAGCCGTAGCTGCAAATGCGAATACCAATAGGCGAAAAAGAAGAGACCCAGCGGTGTTCACCGATTGGACTTTGCCACACGCTCCAACTCGTCTTTTTTCTGGATAGCGGAGGGCGCGGCGTCAGATCAACGTCACATTGGCAGAAAGAACAGAGGTAAATGCAAATGGCGGGGGAGGATATGTGTGTATGTCGTGCACTGACCTTGATGGCGTAAGAGTTGGAAGAGCCCTTGGCGGCGTTGATGAGCTCATCAGCAAGACATTCTGCGATGGACTTGACGTTGCGGAAGGCTGATTCACGGGTCTGTGATAGTCGCGTTGGTTAATTTGCTATCAGATCAGCATTTGCGAAGGGGGACTTACACCGGTGGTGAGGAGGGAGATAGACTGGTTCACTCTCCTGAGGGGGGATACATCGACGGCTTGGCGACGGACAGTTCCCTGGGATCCAATACGGGTGGAGTCCTCGCGGGGACCGGTGTTGATGATCGCGTCAACCAAAACCTGTTCACGAAGAGAAGCACAGTCAATTAAGCAGCCGCAATTATACGCCAGAAGGGATAGGAAGCAGGACGCACCTGTATAGGGTTCTGGTCTGTGAGGAGGTGGATGATCTCGAACGCGTGCGCGACGATGCGAACGGCCATGAGCTTCTTTCCGTTGTTGCGTCCCTTCATCATCAAGCTGCGTCCCAATTCATGATCATTAGCAGGGCGCGATCGGCCAAACACACAAGTACGCACCTGTCGACCAATCGCTCAACGATGGGCATCTGCGCCTTCTTGAACTGCTTCTTGGCGTAACGACCTGCTGTGTGGGGCAAGTAGACAGCATGATGGACCTGGATGTAGTCCTGGAGCGAGATATCCTTCAAGTCCAGACTAAATCCCCAGCGTCAACACAGCAGTACTCCTTCAGAAAGCTAAGTGACGCACTCTTGTGTCTCCCACTTTCCGAAGAGCTTGATCTCCTGGCCGAGTTTGGATACATCCCTGGGGAGCGTAGAGACGGCTGCCATTTTGAGAGAGAGAGTCTTGAGGAGGGTCCGAGTCCGATTATCTGAGTCGATTTTCGCCACTAAGCAGTGAGCACGGCGCGGTGCATACTCGGTGGTTTTACCCAGGTGTGGGAACTATACAGTTCTCACGCACAGATCTGGTAATGTCCCCGATTGCTCTAAATTCTTTAATTAACTGCTTGTGCCTGCTCGTGCATCTGGTGGCGTTGCACGGACGCCCGCAACCGCATAAATTATTAATATTTGCATTCACGGTTCGCCGACTCATTGACTTTACTGGAGACCGGAAGTCTTATCTTATCACCCGGAACATGAAACTTTGAAGGACGTCTCTGGGTACCTACTTGTAATTCGGAGTTGAGTAAAGCTTAATGCAAGAAACCCGGCTCGGATGTGACTGGAAATTCTGGAATACGTTCTAATGAAACCCACATGGCAGGAGCAGCATGTTTATAGCTATATTGGCGAACGTTGTAGGCCGGTAAGAAGCTACAGCGACGGATAAGCCAGCCGCCGACTGACAGTTATGTAGTGAGCTGTACGTAGTGAGCTTTCTCTAATTAACCGTTCGCTTCTGTACAAATAATTAAGTGTTGATATCATGATATCGAGGCGCGCCGGATCGTGTTCGATAGCCGAGGCGGTGAGCCTGCAGAGGGAGGGATGAATACGCGCGAGCGGCGCAGGGCGGAAATTCCGATACTGCTGCTGGGTCTGTTGAGACGGCCACCGACTCCTGAGGCTAAAGCGGTGTCTGAAATCGACACCAAGCTCATAAATACACACATCCACACAAGTACACATAATACCGCAGCTATGGCCCAACCCACCACCATCCTCATCACCGCCGGCCCCTACCAGTTCCTCGCGGCCTTTGAATCCGCCGCGCCTAAAACGGTGGCCCTATTTCGCACCCTACTCCCCTACCGCCAGAAGCTCATCCACGTGCGGTGGTCCGGGGAGGGGCTGTGGATCCCCCTTGGCGAGACGGATTTCGGCCTTGGCCCATCGCAGCGCCTATCGTACGAGAACCACACGGCGCACCCGAGCGCGGGGCAGATCCTGCTGTACCCCGGTGGGATCTCGGAGACGGAGTTTCTGCTCTGTTACGGGGGCGTGGCGTTTGCGAGCAAGATGGGCCCGCTGGCGGCCAACCATTTCTTGACTGTGACGGAGGGGGGCGAGAACCTCAGGCCGCTCGGGGAGAGGACGCTGTGGCAGGGCGCACAGGACGTGCTGTTTGAGGTGGCCGATGAGGAGAAGTGAGTTCGTCTGTTACGCGGTGCCCGTTGTTTTGCTGACGGTGTCACGGTGACAAGGATCGAGAAGTTCAGAGCAGGGAGTCCGCTCCCGAAAGCATGAGAAGTCACAGCGATGGACAGGCTAGTCGCCAATGAACGTAAGATAGGACCATATTGTGTTGAGCATGCGTAGCAGTTATCCGTCGAGGCACGGTTGCGGATGGATAGCAACCATGTTACTACATCATCACTGCTGTAAATTTAAAACAATTGCAGCTTTTGCTGCACGACCGCTGAAACCTGCTGAAACTCGGCGGGACGATCAGGCCTACGTTGTCATGGAGTGGTCGCCGACGCCTTGGAATAACACTAAATCAATGTGATGCATTGTACAACGAATGGGTTTCGGAAGCTCACAGATGACCCGTATGCATATTGCAACCCATGTGTGAATTTGATGTGAACGGACAGCACAAAATTAGGTTGAAATCGGGCCGTAAGCACAGCAGCAATCGAGCGAAGCCTGGTGGTATCAATATTTCCAAGCGATGTTAATATGTACAGAATATACACAATCCTCTATGAGTCGGATGGCACGTAAAAATAAAATAAAAGACTAGCAATCCAGCCACCGCTCCCATGCCTGTGTGCGCGCATGGCCCACTAGCTAGTCATGAATAACGAAAACAAAACAACAAAACACAAGATGCAGGGATGATGTCGAGTACCAGCGGAAGGTCCAGTAAATAGCTTGAGCCATAATATATGCACAGGACAAGCAATTGCAGTGCCGGACCTGCCGCTGGACGGGGCAGATTATGGGTGATGAAGCGAGGAGGAAGAGAGCCGCGCAGGGCTCTGAATCTGATATATATTCCGGATCCAGAAAGCCAAAAAAATTGTAATAAATGAGACATGAGGTGAGGGAGATCCCAGAAGAAATGCAAGGATGGCCGTGTGGCATGCGATGGATAAATGAGGGTGCAGGTAAGGTGCTATAATGGTAAGATGCTTGCGATACAGTGAATTGTAGACCCGGTCGGACGCGCTGCTGGTGCATCCGGTGCAAATGGTCCACGGGGGACACAGAGGGGATGGCGGAGTAGTCGTCGCATATCAACGACGGTCCGCGTTCGATGATAGGGCTATTACAAGCGAGCCCCGATGGACGGCGTGATGCGCAGACCGGAGATCGCAAGAGTGCAAGAGGGCATGGAAGCTATGCGGATCTCGGGCGCGACTATCGCTGTGGTTGGCCTCGTTGCGAGCCAGACGGGGCCTCGGCTTTGGGCTTCGGAATGATACCCTTCAGGCCAATGTATCCGATGTCCTTCCCGATCTCGTTGATCATGGCCTTGCCCATCAAACACAACCACCCAAGCCCTTCGCCTGATACGCACTGCCCAGGCCAGTAAAGCTCACCCTCTTCGTCCTCCATGTCGGGCTGGAACTCCTCGTCCGGCCCCAAGCTAGAATGGATCATGCGAGCAAATGTGACAGGGAAGTTTTTGGCAAGTTTGGGGAGGTTGAGGGTCTTTTCGGCGTCCTTTAAACATGTCTGTGCTTGCAGAAGCCATTGTGACTGATTGTGTATGTGGTTGATCAACCGAGGGGAAACCTCGACTGTGACTTTCGATGCAGAAACCTTCATTGCCTCAGTAGCCCATTCACCTGTGGGCGTGCGAGGGAAATCGGCGTCCATGAACTCGACAGGGAACGGGGGGAGTGAAGGGGGTACATTTGGTGATAGCCCGTGGAGTGAATGGGCAGAAGAAGCACCACCTTCGTGTGCGCGGTCAGCCATATTGGTAGGGGTGGATTGGGCGCTCGTGGTAGGGGCACTGTTGGCGGGTGATGGCAAGCCTTGCGGTGTCAAATGGGAAGATCCCGATGACAGCAAGCCCGTCGATAACTTTGAGCCCTCTTCCCGAGCCGCGCTGTGCATAGATATGCGTGTCTTCTGCCATATTTGATCGACATGCTTGCTTTCCGCCCGTGCTTGGAATTTGACCTTGCGCGCCAAGATGAAGCCCTCGATCATCAAGCTAGCAGAGAAATTGAAGAGGGAAAACATGGTAGAATCTTTGACGACTTACATCAATCCTTGAAATGCTGTCTCCCTCTCGCCTTGGGGATCCGACTGCCATTTCGTCTTACACCATGTCAAGAAGGCTGCCGCTGTCTGCCATGTATCGATGAAGCAAGCTCGTCGAGCATACTCCTTATTCCAGAGGGAGTAGGTGAAGCACACGAGGGCGTCCATAAGCTCAAGGCGGGCGATAAGACCACCGAACTTGTGATACGGTGAATTAACCGGGGGTGGTTTCAGCAAGCACCGGTATTCACGATGGGTGGCCGGGTAGGTCGACCAGAACCGAGCATCACCGGAAAACTTGAAAGCGCGGCCTATCTCGTAGTATTTCCTGTGCAGCTCGTCGTAGTATGGGTTTTGTGGGGCTGCCTTTCTGGGCCGGCGTATGGGCATCGTGCTGGCAAGCACAGTCGCTGGTGCAGGGGATTTGGCCCGCGCGTGGGAAGATGATGAGGCCGTCGTCTCCTCGCGAACTTCCCCGTCCTCTGAGGGTTCAGAGCGCAGGTTGAGTTGTGCATTCGCAGAGCGGGAGTGGCTGGATGACTGTGTCGGCGCTGCTGGGGGGCGGTTGTGCGGCGGTCGATCAGGCACTGCGCTGGTGCGGGGACGCTTGCTGCGATCTGAATCGCCAGCAGTCGCTTTCCGTTTTGACCCTGGGATGGGTGAGTTGGAACGGGAAACAGGCGGTGATGGAGGTAGCTCAGGAGCCGGTGGGGCCGGGAGGTTGGATAGTATCTTGTAGTGACCACTTCATGTCAGCACTAAAAAACGACAAGACTAGAGGTGTGAAGCGTACCGACAGACCCAACATGAGCTCCTCACGAGACCATTTTGTTCTAGCGATAGATGACGAAGCGTTAGACGACAGTGCGCCCCACTCGGTGAGAGGCTGTGGACTAACCGTCTCCTTGACCTCCGGGCGGTCGATGTCGATGCTTTGGAAGAGCTCGAGGAAGACGAAGAATGCCGTTGCTCTAGGGCGGACGACATTGTTGTACGGGGGAGGTGATGGTACGAGGGAGAAATGGGGGGGCGGGCCAGACAAGGGTGTAAGCCCGGCGGAACAGAGCAATGACCTTGTCTCCTGTTACAAAAGAGTCCGTCACACCTGGGTTTCATTGTCACTGTTTTATTATTCTCTCATCCACTTTCATTCGTTGCTACACGCCACAGCTGCACCTCATTTTCTTTGCCTCCCGAGCTGGCTTTATATATATACACTCGATCTACGCAAGGGCCCACCTGGGAACTCATTATCGGGCCTTTCAACCTCCCTTCCCTGAATCGCCCTTACATATGTAACACTGACAGCCCGATCGCCGCTAGCCGCGTTGCACCTTGTGCGCATGCCATTTCTCCCGTGATGACTGAGCTGTGCACAGTCGCATATGCTTCATATGCCCTCCTGCGAATAGAACCGTGCGTTACGCGCGTTATTCGCGGGAGAAATGTCTGTCTTGTCACCGCTGCTCCCACTGACCGGAGAATATATCCTGTTCGCTCCGAATTACCTTTCTGACAGCTGTACAGCCAAATATCACTATCTTGCGCTACATACGGATAAGATGACCGTTAGGGTTAGTGCAGGTTTAGAGTGCCCCACCGCCACTCAAAAACGCAGGGTCTCAAACTGGTTGGATGCAGCCTTGTTTCACGGCGAGATGGTAGCTCGTTCGTTCGTGGATCACTGCCATGGAGTGCGCATGCAGACCTATGCAGACTCCATGCACCTTGGCAGCCGGTGCATGTGTGTCAGTATTAGATAGATCGAGCAAGGTGACAAGATCTAGGCACAGCTGCTGAATCAGAACCGACGATCACAATTAACCCGAAATCCCCCTCCTCTCTCCGATATCCTTGCTCTTCCAGTACTAATAACAATTCTCCCACAAATGACTCACTACTGAGCATATTCTTGTCGATCCTGTATAGCTAAATGGCGTTTCGGACAAAGGGCTGTCCCAATCTTAGTTATACGTACTATCCGGACGGCATTACGTAATTTGTATCTTCCGGTGTTCAAAATCAGATTCATCCGTCCAAATATTGTTCGCTTCAAGCATCGCCCCAAGTGGCAACTCTATAGCTTTGATCCTGAAGCTTCCTGAAGTCGGCATCCCTGGCCAACCCCGGAACCCTAGGGCAACGACCACACAGTGGACTAGCAAAGTTCCTGGCAATATCGGCGCAATCTTGCACCCGCAGACGGCCCGGTGCCTTCAGTTCCTTTAAAGTCAAGTCAAATGATGGTTACAGCTGCCTAACTTTCATTAAAATTATGCTTGTGCCTCTCCCAAAAGAGTATCCGTCTAGATTCACCAATTTGCGCATCGGAGGTCACCCGCCATGGACGTCCATTCCTATTTCCGAGGTGACGCCCCCGACAATGGCAGGTGGCCAGATCACGGACCACCGTACATTGATGGTCTCCCATTGGTGTTCGGGCAATCAGGCCGCCCGCGCTGATGAACATATGAACGCTAGTCTGCGTCGAAAAGTGAGCTGTGCTGCTGAATATCGCTCTCAATCGCATGGACCGCTTTAATGGCCTATGCGGAATCAGATCTCGAAGAACCTTTCACAGAACACAAATCACACGAAACTCGGTCATCAGCCCGTAAGTTGGCGTGTTTGTGCAAAGCCTGGGCACTGGGCCGTCTACCTCGCGAATCACAAGGCCTTCCTGAGCTCTACATCGTCCCTTGGTCGTCACTGCATATGCCATTGTGAGCTCAGCGTCATTTCTAACGTCAGTTCCCCAACATTATTCCTTCAGGCTCTCAGGCAACTGACACTAATTAATCCTGCAGCTGACAGTGCCGACCCTCGAAAGGCTATTTGGGTTTATTGCTTCCTGAGGGTGGCGGGAGGGGCGAGGGCGTCTATATTTCCGCGAAAGGCAAGCGAAAGGTCTCACAAGTGTCAGGTTTCTATTGCGGCTCCCTGCGGCTCCCTGCGGCTCCCCGCCTATGCGATGTGACTGCCTCGACCTGTCTCTGCCGAGCGCACATTCACCATGAGGACGCATATGTTTCATGTCTCCCACGGACGATCCTTATGTGGTGCTATCCCCATGGTTCATGCAGACCAGCTTCAGCGCTATGTCTAGCCTGAACTATTCTTAGCTTCATGCAATGCACAGAACCTCTTACGATGTGCAGACATGCACGATCTGCATCCTCCTGTGGGCCCCAAGCCCTATTGTGCTGCTTCACTCCTGGCTTGTTCCCTCCGAGTCTATCGCTCTTATCGAGGCCTGTTCTCGGTAAATCGTCGCAAGGGGCAGGTCTGCCGATAGCGAGAGCAACCACGGTAGCCTGTCCCTGATGTCTTATTAAATTTATGCGAAGAAGAAGTTCGTTAACGCACGCTGCTGGCTGTCGCATGTCGCTCGGTTCAAATGACTTCGGCGTTCTTCGGCGCAGTGGGCCGCCCGGAGCGGGGCGGTGGTGCTAGCTCTTTGTATTTTCTGGGCTACCTGGAGCCTGGGACTGTCCGGTCATGACATTGAATGTGCGGACTGCATTATCCGCGCCTCCAGAGACGACTTTGTTGCCCTCCTGATATCGCAGTCAGACGAAGGTACATCGGAGATGAGATTAATAACGCGCCTTGTAAGTTGTTCCAGAAAACATCCAGAACAGGACTCTGGTGGGCACCTAACACCACCCGCCACATTCAGAATTCTCCACGCGTTTATACCATCAATAACTGCTGAAGAATGCGTGTAGATCGGTGCGCCTTCCGCTTCGCGATACCCTATATCAGATTCACCGTTAAATTAATCTAGGAGGTAGTCTGAGAGTCTCATGTAGTCTCACGCTGCCATCTTCAACAAGCCCAAAACAAGCCTCCGATTCTTCCGGACGGGCCCGCGGTGCAAAAGGTCTTGGCTAAAGTCACGGTCACATTGAAGGCACGCAAGAAGAAGTAGAACAGCTGTGTCGGGACAATGCTTGGCCGGAGGGGCTGCGCGCCGGTTGCTTAATGGATACATATGCTTAGGTTAATGCTCGTGGCATTCAAGAATCAAGGGTGGACTTCGACGTTCGTTTAGCTGAGGACGCCGGGATTGGATAAATTCGATACGTACACACACATGTATCTTGTTAGCGTTATTAATCGGTGTGACCTACACCGAGACTCGAACTTGAAGCCGGCGGAATGGGATCGCGCTGCTTGCAAAAGACCGTTGAAGAACCGGCGTAAGGTGCACTTCTATGTAGTGCACGTGGGAAAATGTGTACATTCAGTATAGGTCCCGTGCTTGGAGGACGTCGCGGGATCCCGTTATCGCTCTGCCTGAAAATGTTTTGGGGAATGTGAAGAGACAGAAACTTCCATGTAGTATCCAATGTCTTGAATATGTGTTTCTGAGCGCTAACATTAAAAATGACGATGCAGCACAATTAATTCTGGGAAAGGCGCAAAAGGAGTCATTGGGACGAACAGTGGCACATCATCGGGTCCTGGGTCCTAAAACTCAAGTTTGGACACTTAATATGACGCAGAAGAGGGCGTCTATTATATAGCGTTTAATTGGTCACATCTGAGCTGAAATCAGACGAACAATGCCATTGAATTGAGTCAATGAGAAAATGGGGCAGAAAGCAACGAACCCAGTCTCTCAAGCTCAATTTTGGTTAAACTCGCTTGGAAATGAGAGCTATTCTGCTTCAATTGAAGGCAATCCTCTCAAAATATCTCAGAAGCTGCAGTGATCTTCCCGTGTCTTCGGGCATGCTACAAAAGTGAGATGTGGCGGAATTCAGTGTTATATCGTCCTTCCTCAATCCATTCGGGCACACTTGGGGAGCAAATACCCACTTGGCAGGTGCTTGCAGTGTATAATAATGATATGCGAAAAGAATTAAGACAATCGAGCAGAATTGAGTCCAGCAAATCAAGGACGGAACCTATAGTGTTGTATTTTCAGCCGCCTCAAGCTGCTCGCCTGCTTGATGGATGCAAAACACTTGTGTATGATGAAGAATGGCAAAAGTATTGACCACCGCAGGGGTCGAACCTGCGATCTCCTGATAGATACGAAATCGTAGTCAGACGCGATGCCATTTCGCCAGGCGGCCATGTAAACTGCTCGCCCGCTGCCAATTTTAAAGCCATCGTACAGTCGCGGACAACGACAAATTTGGTCCACTGCTTTTAACGACTCTACGACTCATCGGAATAGTTCTAATTGATTCCAATGATCTTCGAAACGACATGGCTGGAGATTTGCACGAGCCAATTTCAAATCAAAGGAGATCTATGTGTTTTCAACCTCAAAAATTGGCTGGCCCGTTAAAAACTCCCATGAATCTCGATAAACTCATTTATGAGCTCCTTTCGATGAGAGGGTTATGATTCTGCACAGAAATGAAGATGTCCCTTTATCCGATGCCACCATAAAAAAATCCAAGTCCTCGCCGTCTAAGTACGAGCAGATCTAAAACATCCAGTGGCAGGTGGCGTGAACTGCAAGACATCACATTGTTCATTTCTGCGAGGTTTGGACCAGATTAAATTTACAGTGAAGGACCGGCCATCAGCACGCACCAGTCAACGGTACACCCCTATGAAAGACCTTCATTTTTAGCTGCTGATGTTAATTTGATATTTCCCTCTTAGAATGAGCCATATGGGATGTCAGAGAGCGGCGAGTGCGAAGCTCGAAATTCAAGCCAACCACCGGCAGCTCCCACCGGCAGCTCTCGAGACTCTCGCGGCTACAAGCATCTCGGAAAGCGCACATATGGCATAGGAATGAATTTTGTAGAGTGTAATCAGCATTTTTGAATTATTTCTGCTTATCCCACCAAATTTAAATGAGTCCCGAGTCTCCAGCCCCGCCAACCTGGGACAATGATATCTGATGTGTCTTCGGCAGCTTGCTCAGGGTCGGGGGCTTCTGACACACAATAGTTATCATGCACTACTTGGTGGCAACAAATTGTGGACACACAATACCGGTAACCTGTAACCATTCCACTTTATGAGGCTCCATGTATGCCACAAATTTGCCGCTTCCATGTTACCCGGCAACCATACCACACACCACAAGGACCATGGACCAACCTCCCAGTCGATTAGATGCTCTCGGTGACATGGATAAGTTGCACTTGACACTCGGCTGTCACTTTGAGGTCTGTTCATATTCACCCTGCGCCAGGTACAACTTGTCGCATGTACATTGGTAGCCAGTCATCGAGTTTGGCGGTTTTTGAGACTGAACAAGTTCTCCGGTAGGATCCCCCAATTGGTCGGTATCGAGCGGAGCGAGTCCTTCCCTGGAGCGGAGCGAGTCCTTCCCTGGAGCGGAGCGAGTCCATTCCTCGAGCGGAGCGAGTCTATCCCTGGAGCGGAGCGAGTCCATCCCTGGAGCGGAGCGAGTCTTGTCAGTGTCACAGTCTGCATCGAGTCCCAACGCGCCGCGGGTCAGTCTTGCTGTGCGCGTCGTGACGGTTCCCAGATTGACGTCATTCTATGATTAGGGCTGGGCCCGCTGTCGCGTCGCATCCCGTCCGTTCATCTGCAGGCGACCACTTTTGCTCTTGCTCTCGACCACCATGCGTCCGCGACAGCAACAGCACAGGGAATATGTCCCCAATGACGAAAACATGGCCCCCAACCCCATTTTTGCTCAGCTGGGGCCAGCCCCGAACATGTTTGCACCTCAGGTTCCAGCCGCGGTCACTGCAGCCCTGAGGAACAAGAACAAGAACAAGTGTCTCCGCGCGGTGGTGCACGAAATCGTAGCCGAGCCAGGTTTACTTCAGCAAATTCAACAAGAGACTTCCGTCGTACTCGACAACGAAAATCCGCATGTCGCCGAGGCCCGACAAAGCACCATGGTCGCGTGGAGTCTCTACCTGGCGGCAGGGTATCCCGATATCTCCGAGGACCTGCATTGGTCAACCGATACGGTGCAACAACACGCAAGAGGATTTCTAAGATCCTGAGTACGTCTTTCACGGCCATATCCGTGCATATATGCGTGCTTATATTCAACATCAGGCCAAAAAGACACGCGGAAGGTCTGGGGAACCCCATGTCAAAGCGTCGACTCTACGGACGTGGGCAAAGATTCTCCTATGGTGCATCGGGAGATATATGCATGATCCCGGCACTGGCAGGAAGACGGGCATGGCCCTACTTTCCAAGTATGATTTATTAAAGCAGATTGAGCAGGAGGTCGCAAAAAGTGAGTATATCTATCACGAAACGGCTACCACTCTCTAAACTGACTCACACAGCCATCATCGACTACCATCTTTCACGTTACCAAAACGACAAGGTATCCATAGGCCGCAGCGAAATGAGGCTTGTGTTCCAGAGGCTCGTGATTGACCTCAAATTGTGCAACTTTTTATGCCTGCTTCAAACATTTACGGCTGCCCTGGCCTCATTCTATACTACTGCTCGGGGGTCCTCATTCACTGCCAGCCATCGCCAGTACATCGAGGAAGGAAAGGTAGGTCCATTTTGATATCCAGAGATCATGTGAGCTGATGATAAGTATGCAGTATTCGAGGCTCAAAGATTTCACCATCATCAATGACGGGGTCGTCTGCACATGGACGGTCAAAATGAGAATTAAGAATTTCAAGGTGTGTATTCTCTTTCGGACACCCTTATAAGTGTGCTGATACTCGCATGGTAGGGATACAACGGGGTTACCTCTGCCCAGCAGGAATTCACAATAGGCCCCGCATGTTTCGCTCAAAACGCCATATTCGATTTCCCCATGTTTTTGGTAGCTTACTTCTACTATCGGGGAGCCTTCCCACAATACAAGGTAAGTAAGCTTGATCTCATGATTGAAACCAGTACTTACATGCATATGGCAGGATTGGCACACATTGCTAAATACATGTGATGCTGAACTCAGCGTGGATCCAGTGATCGGCGAGGAAGCATTGTAAAGTAAAGCAGGTTTTTTGGCGACATTGAGCTAACTCTTCACTCCAGTTTGTTGGCGGCGAAGGCGGGAAGCAGCGAGCTTCTGACCAATCCGCCCGTGCCAGCTACCGCAAAGAGTCACTTGCAGATTTTTAGTTCCCTTTGCGAGTCCGCCAATGTAATTGGCGGTACTATACACGGTGTTCGACGTGATGCTGGGGATGAGGTAAGTGTCGTATTATCTTGTATGATTGGAGAATAACCTTGCAGCAGTACGGAAATGCCTTTGGCGACGAAGTTGCTAAGACATTGATGAACCATGACGAGGGCAGGAGCACGTTCACGACTCATTACTCCAAGGGTCCAGGCCAAAACCTGCCCATAGCTGCTGTTCGTTTGGGCGAAATAACTTGTGGTGGTCTGACCAATGTACGTCGCCATACAGTTTACTTCAAGTCTCTCTCAACTGACAATGTCTTAGGATGAAGAGACTAGAAAATTGAAATAGAAAACGTCAACCGCCGTCCAAGCCCTTGTTGCCCGTGCCGCCATCAAGGTGATCGACGCCGAGGCCAGTGATAGGCAGAATGCAAGTGCTCGCGTCAAACTTTCTCCTGCTGAAATCGAGTCCATCGATGTACGTGCTTGCTTGGGGCGAACACATCCTCTTGCTAACTACTGCCAGGCGGACCCCGGGCTCCAGGCTGCTTCGGCCACTTTATCCAATGCCTGGGCCGTGTTTCGCGGCCTCTTCGTTAATGACGCACAACCCTACAAGGACCAAATAAGCTCTGTCAACCGCATCATCAAGAATTGTACCATCATCAACGGCAAGGAGGGAGAGTTAACCCAGGTGCATATCTATCAACCTGAATACACCAGATCTGATGCGGGTCCTGCAGGCTGAAGAGGCACTCCGCGCTGCTAGCCATGCACACGGGGTCGTCAATAGCAAGCTCAGAAGGACTTCACGCAAGGTTGTTAAAAAAGCGCTACCGGCCAAGATCAAGGCCGGCGGCTTCAACACGATCGAGAACCGAGACAGTGCAGTTGCCCAGCTATCCAAGCCAATAGACCCCACCGGTGCGACTACCTTCTAATACTATCCTCATTGCTTGCTTACTTCTCAGCAGACTTCTTGAACACGTTGGCTTCCACCGGTGCGACTACCTTCTAATAATATACTCGTTGCTTGCTTACTTCTTAGTAGACTTCTCGAACACGTCGGCTTCCACTAGCTTCGCCTTTGAACGCAAGCTTGACACTGAGCTCGAAACTGATAGAAGCCCTTCGCCTCAGCTACGGCTACTGGAGCCTGGCGGTGCGTTCGACTTCGTTATTGGTTCGTCTAGTTGATATTTACTAATGTTCCAACAGAATTAGATGAGGACGAGAAAGAGCTTGAAATTGACAGAGAGCTCGAGAAGTCTTCATCTCTCGAACTAAAGTTACTCTTTCGCGGCCTCGACGAACAATCAACCAGCCTCGCGGCCAACTCCTCTACATATGACACGCCGTCTGTGGACGACGACGACGACGATGGTGCCGAGTTGCTGCAGGATCCGTTGCCGCAAGATCCAGAGGAGAACGAGAGAGATGCGCTGAAGATTCCCGCAAATATGGTCCGCCAAGGCCTCCTTTTCACCCTAATCGCCAAATTCGAAGCAGGCAAGGCCAAGGAAGAACAGTCCAAGGCGGATGGTGACCGTTGGCTGTGCCAACTATGTAAACGGCACACATATGACCCCACCCTTGCGGAGAAGGATTGGACTTCGCAGCAGAAGCTAGTCAGACACGAGTGAGTAATGTGGACCTAACTTCGTTATCCGCTTGCTCAACATCATTTCAGGGAGCAAACACACACTACATATTATGACCTGCGCGTTGACATGTTTGATCCAGCTGGTCATGCCAGGAAACCATTCCGTTGCGGCGCCCATCATCTTGGTTGCAAATCACGTTTCGCGGGCATCCCGCAGGCACATCAGCACATGTGCAAGGTGTGCAAACATAAAGAAACCTTCCAGAAGATGGATGGGCGAATCACTGGTGGAGAGAAGCGCAAACGAGGGCATGCTGCCGACGAAGATTCAAGCCTCATGTTGCTCAATTCCTCACACGATCAAGACTTTGCTGGCAGCTCGAACGCTGTTGCCGGACCTTCATCCAAACGAGAGCCCGCTGCCGATAAAGGTTCAAGCCGCAAGCTACCCAAGTTCTCTCACGGTCAAGACTTTGCTGGCAGCTCGAACACTGTTGCCGGACCTTCATCGATCCCCATCGAGATCCCCGTCGATCCCAGCTTGCTGCAGTTCACCGGCACTGTTACATTATCCTCCACTTCACTCTTTGCACCAGTCGAGGCTCAACAGACTCATCTCAACACCGGCAACCTCGCTCCTTCCGGCAATCCATATCCGAGCTCCACGTAGGAGTGGGACAAGCATCACAGGAGTTCAACACGAGTGGGGGAGGTGGGGAGTAGATTATCATTATCATTCACATTTGGACTAGGGAGATTGACGCTCTGCGTCGTGTATGGACTATCACATAACCACTTGGACTGTACCATTAGCACTTAGCACTCGTTTTCGGACTGTATCATTAGCACTCGATTTTGGACTGTATCATTAGCACTCGGTTTCGGACTGTACATTAGCACTTTGTCTTGACCTGCTATCGTTATTTTTGTTGTTTCTCACCTTACTTGATACAAAATTGTAGTCAGACGCGATGCCATTTCGCCAGGCGGCCATGTCAACTGCTCGCCCGCTGCCAATTTTAAAGCCATCGTACAGTCGCGGACAACGACAGATTTAGTCTGCTACTTTTAAGGACTCTACGACTCATCCGGTCTCCTACCCAGCCGTTAGTAGAGGGAATGGTGACTTATTATCGTTGGCAGGGGATAGAAAAACGAAATCCTGAAATCACGCCACAACTTCCCAATTAAGACATACTAATAACTCCGCACTTCACGCAACACCAAACCCTCGCTGGAAGATTATGTCTGCGCCACATGGAATACACAACATGTTAGAATATAGATGTGGCAAGCACACTTGACGCGCCACCGAGATCCTCGTACTTATTAGTCAGACATATATTTTTTGTTTTCTTCGCACCGCTGCTTCCCTTCAGTCATTCATTGCATAACACATCTGACTGAAGGTAAGCTCCGTTTTACTTATCTCTTTTATTCCTAATCACTTACCATACTGTATTTCACCCTCACATTACTTTCTAGGTATGCTAATACAAGTCATTCATTGCATAACACATCTGACTGAAGTTCGCCCTCGCATTACTTTTTAGTTCGTATTCTCTCACAATGTGCAAGCGCGTCTCGAGTTCCCTCAGAATTGACACAATCTGCTGCACTCTCTACAAGACTGGTCCTGCCACGAAGCCCACCAGTTTTTCATACTTGTCATGGCATCTGCAAGAGTTTGTCTCAGTTTATGCACCTACTTTTGCGCGAGAATGAGAGCACAAGTGTTCAATTTGTTGTCAGTTCACTCAATACAACTATCGGAAAGCGAGGTATCAAGTTCTGGAGCTACTTGGTCAGTGAAATCCATCACATTGGTTAGTGTGGGCCTGTGAATGCTATCTAGTGTGGCGGGGATCTGCGAGACGACGGATAGAGCTGCCGCCACCAATCTCAATACCCCCTAATTACTCAAATTTTCTCTCCAGTGTAATAGCATATTATATTTGCAAAAAAAAATTACATTTGCCATGCTAGTGGATGCCTTCCCGCAGGGTTTGAAGACAGTTTCAAATGTAGATTCGTCTTCAAACTCAACAAGCCGAGATGCCGCTTGCCAGGCACGCTAGATTCAAGCTCCGCAACATTAAACACCACCTCTTCCAGATTAAACACCTCTTCAAAGTTTCCTCTGATCATTCAGGAGCCTCTTGTCGTCCCTTTTCGGCACTCAACGCTCTTACATTCCCACGGAACACTGTCAACTATCCCTCTTTCTCCTGCCTGCGCCTTGCTCTCCACCACTCAGCACTTCATCAATCAACTTAATTCCCCCTTTCTCAATATATATCATGTATATGGCTTCAAATAATCAATATATAACTTACAAAAATACATATTTCACACTTCTGACCCTCATCCTCATCCTCATCATCTATACTATTCTCTATGTAATATTTCAACAATATATCCAGGCCTATAGCTATAGTTTGAGATTGAGAGCGTCTGGAGAGTGTGCACCAGAGGACTTGAAGGCTTTGAAGGTAGCCAGTACTGCCAGGGGCGAGACCAAACACGGTAACAGCGACTGGCAAGAGTTAGTCTCAGACGTAACCCACGCAAATTGCAGATTGGCCTGCGGTCTGCAAGAGTCTGAAAAGCTAGAACGTTGTTTGTCAGAGTTCGAAAAAATTCGATTTTGAAGCAGCATCTGAAATTCTAGATCCTGCGGGAAGGCATCCAGTATCACAGCTTCAATCCACGCAATTGTCAGAGTGGCTGCTGAAGCCTGTCACATAGCCCTCGAAAAACTAGAACCATGTTTTGCAAAATGAAGATAAAAGTCGAGGTACAAGCCAGATATCTAAAAGGCCAAAATCGTACACGAAGTCATACCAGAATCACACCTTCAATCCTCTCAAGTCAAGTGCTGAAGCCTGTAAATAACATCAATTGAACATGTAAGTATGCTAACTACAACTCACTTTAAGGGACGTGGTGAACTTGGAATGATCTTTGACCGATCAAGCAAATGTGAGCCACAACATAAAGCCAAACGTGGTAAGCACGCTAAAAATCCAAAAGGACTAAATTATTGTACGGTAAGACAGACACACAGCTATCAATCCTTCAGGAAAATCAAACTTGAGCCTGTAGATAGCCTAATTGAACATGTCTTGCGAACTACAAGTCATGTATAAGAGATGAAGGTGAACTTGAATGACCTTTAATCTACTGAAGCAAGTAGTGACGCCATAAACGTACTAGCCCAACTGTAAGTATTTCACAGTCCCCTGTAGACAGCACAGTTGACATGAGTTATATTGACACACGGCTATCAAGACCATCACAAACAAACCATTAGCCCCTTTCAATAATCTTTCGAGTACATGCCATTGACCAGAATAATGAAATGAATCTGAGTGTATGTACTAATAGTACATCCTTATTGCTACTTTCATCCGATGTTACCAGTCGCCTTAAGAAAATGAATGTATTGGAGGCTCTAGAACCAACTAAACAAGGCCTCTTCATGATTTGGTGGGGTGGATTTGGCTAATATCTCAGTTCTCCCTGAGTTACATGCTCAACCCATGCTGTAATTATTCATAACATTATATCAATGGGTTTGAAGGGAATCGGCCCCACGAAATTGCAGAAACAGCATTCCCTTGTAAATCTGTCAATTCAGTCTTGTTGTGTGGAAAGCAGCAACCGTGTTTGACTTTTGCGTCTGAGCTGTTTCAAGCCATCTCCTGTCATGTGACTTTCTTCCCAACGCAGCATTGCCGAAGTTCATTTATAGCGGCTTCCGAGTTTCAACCTTTTGCCTGAACCTGTTCCCCAAGCCTGTCAGCGTTAATACCCATGCCTCTCCCCGAGTCCGCCACCCCGACCCGCCTATCACACATTACCCCTGCGCTCGTGGACACTAAGCTGCGCGTCATGGGCCGAATGCTTGCGTACGATGCGCACACGGCACTGCTCCTGCTGTATGACGCAGGCTGCGCGCTTCTCATCGACGTCTCGCTCTGTGTCGGCGCGGAGGGGGGGACGGAGTGGGTGGGGGCGGGAACGGGTGTGGAGAGAAGGATGGAGCGGATGGAAGTGATGCAGGTGCTAGGATACCTGGAACGGACTGACGGTGTACGTGACGTGCTGCTCTTCGGATTCCTTCTCGTGTCATGATCACTGATAAGGTCACCACCTCACACAGCCCGACCTCCCAATCCCTGACCTCCCCGCGTACGCCCCTGCGCCTTCTGTCGACCCCTCGCTTGTGCTGCGTGCGCTGCTGGTGCGGTCGGAAGGGGGAGATGCGGATGTGAAGCTGTGGAACGAGGTGCTTGCTGAGCTGGAGGGCGTCGATGCGGAAGTACCGGTGCCGCCAGCGAATCATGTGCTGTGAATTGTGATATGTGAAGGGTTGTGCCACGGTTGCCGAATGGCGCAGCGCGGGCGGACATCTCCGAGCGATTGGAAATTAAATTCGGTGTGTTCCCCTGTACCACATTGTTTCTATTTTCTCACCGAGATGCTGAATCATGATCTGTACAGCACTCCGACGAGGGCGTCGGGGGCATCCGGTACCGTCAACATTGATTAAACCAACGCCATCCCCAGCACCAAGTTCCAGCGCATTTCGGCAGCGTCGGACGTCGATGTTCTGATAGTGGCACTGATTATCACACCTGGAGTATCCCGATCTACAATTTTATTTAAGGGTCCGTACGAGCCGGTTAAGTTCGCAGCCGTGGTCGGACCTTGCGCTTTTACCCTACGCCCTTCGAAGCGACGGATATGGGACCATCTTGCATGTTGATGCTCTGTTAACGGCATGCGGTACTCAGCCCTACTTACCCTTTGAGTAGCCCGCATGGACCCATCTGGTGGATTGTCGGCCCGTCGAGAGATCGGACGCAGTATGAAGATGGATCTCATCTAGCCGAGCACGTGGTGGCGATGCATATAGCAGGCAGTCAAGGTCCTTGTTTTTATAGTGTCTTGAAGCTGCTTAAATTGCAATAAAAGACACCATAAACAAGGCCAGAAAACATATAATGCAAAGGAATGGCAAGACAAGTGCTGTTTAGAGAGCAACGAGCGAGGAAGTGATTTGGTGGAAGGGTGATGCCGCTTTTGGGTGTGCGATCGGGGCTGCCGCCTGTACAGTACCCTCCTGCGCTTGGTGGTCTTTTCATCTTCGCTTTGTCCGCAACCGCTGTAAAAGCGGAATTGCACCTCTCCTCCTCCTTCCTCTATCAAATTACCCCAACTTCTCTACACCCCCTTCTCGAGCGAGAACATCAGCGTACTACACCTCTCTGCAGTGCACCAGGAGCCGAACACACCCAACGGGCACCCGCTTTTCGCCCCCCATCGCGCTTGCATCTGGCGCAGACATTCCCCCCCAGCCGTATACTCGCCGCGCTAGCTACCGAACCGCAAGCACCCAGCTCGCACAACCTAGCGGGCGTAGAGCACTTCTTCGCCGCCAGAGCACTACCAGGTTGTACGCCGCAGTCCCACCGACCCAACACACACAGCGAAAACGACAAACGCTATGGACTACAGTAACATGATAAACGAGAACCCGTACGGTACGTCGATTTCTCTCTATGAGACATGCATTGGAGGGCTGACGGGCGCACTATGCAGGCGTGCCCTTGCCGTGCCTAGACACCCCACCCCTCCCGCTATGGATGACGGAGCCCACCGAGCTGCACGATCTGCCCTTCCAGCCGTTCTACCTCTCCCTCTCTGCATCCACTGTGGGATCCCCGTCCCCATCCACATCGTCATCTTCATCGTCGCTCGCATCGTCGTCGTCGACATCGAGACCCACCGCCCCAGCACGCACTTCCTCCCTGCGGAGTCGCACCCGAAGCTCCCGCCCCAAATTGGCCTCACATGCCTCCTGCCCCTCCGAAGATAGCCTCTCCACCGCATTCTGGTCTACCGTCGAAGCCGAATCGCTCTCCTCCGCCCTTCTCTCCTCCCAGCGCGCCCACACCCGCCAAGAGCTCCGCGCCAAGTACGGTCAAGCGGCGGATATGTGGTGGGGCGCACGAGAAGCTCAGGTGACCTGGGACACGCAGGACTCCAGGAGGAGCGTGCTGTGGTTCGAGACGGCACCAGGGAGCGGCGTGTGGGAGAGCAGGGAGAAGCCGATTACGAAGAAGAACGTCACGCGGAGCGAGAGGAGGAGGGAGGAGAAGGAGAAGAGTGGCGAGATGGTGCCGAGTCAGTGCACGACGACCGCAGTACTGTCTCCGCGCAAGCGCACGCGTACGCGGCCGGCCCCCGCCTCTGTCGAGGGTGAAGCGGGCCCATCAAGGCGCTCGGCGCGCAACAACATCTTGAAGTCACCCGCCCCTGCCTTCTCCCCCTCTGCCCGCTTGTCTCCGCTTGGAGATACTCCAGATCTGGATTCGCAAATGTTGTCCCTCCCGGCTTCGGCTTCGGCCTCCGTCTCTCCATCGCCTGCATCATCTTTGACATCCTTGCCCACCGACACCACCCCTTCTACCCCCGCGTTCCAACTGTGCCCGCTCACGCTCCTCACCAATGCCCTCTTCAGCTCGCCCATCTCGAGCTCGGGGAGCAGCACGGCCGTGAGCCCGACCGCTTCGGAGCACGCCCTGGATCTCGGGCGTGCGAGGAGCGGGTCCACCGCGAGTGCCGGCACTGCTGTCGATGGCGATGGCGATGGCGAGTCGGAGGTGGCGAAGGGAAAGCGGAAGCGATTTGATGAGGACGATGGCGCCGAGGAGGGTGGTGTAAACGAAGGCGATGATGATGCCCAGGAGAATGGGCTTGACGCCGAGAACGCCGCCGCGGTGCGCCGCACCACGCGTGCCCGCTTGCGGACGTCCAAAGCCCAGTCGCAAGCCAGCATCGAGGCGAAAGCCACGGGATCGGGTGCTCCCCCGAGGAAGAGGCGGAAGGCAAGGGGCCGCGCTTGAGCTCATGGTTGTGCATGTGCTTGTTTTTTTAAGTGCTCGTAGTTCTATCTCTATCTCTATCTCTATTGCCGTCTCCTCTCTATATCCATTATTCACATTCCACACTCCCGTTTCGTCTATTTCCTGTGTTTCTATCTGTTTCCTTATTTCGTCTTTTACACATCTATGGTCGGAAGGAAGTGCATACCTATACACGCCATCTCTCCATATCCACTTCTTCCTATCATGAACCGTCTTCATCGTCCTCTCGTCTCATTGACATACGAGTATATTTAGCCACCCTACCGATCATGTCCCCTCCTCATCCTCTATAATCAGCTCCATCCATCCATCCACTCTTACCACCACCTGCCTTTGTTGTTCCTCAGCTGTGTTACGTCTACTGGCTCTCCTGTACTGTACTCGATCCATTGAATCAAAATGAAAATATGTACACCATCAAAGCATCTGAATTTTTTCATGCGATTGTACGTTGTAGCTGAGCCATACTGTAAAACGCGTCTTTTCAGAGGACGCGACGGGGTCACGTGGGTCGTAATTTGCATGTACAGCTAATTATTGTTACCGTGACGTTTGCTCTTGTTTGGTTGACATGTGACCGTCTCTTAGCCGGCGCCAGACTAAGAATTGTCCACTCAGTCCAGGCGACATCTTTGAAGAGCTCGTCTGTCTTGCTTCCTTCAAATATCTGCCTTTTAATTGTTCTAATACAAGGAAATGCATTAAATGGATTATCTGGGAATATACAACATCACCGTGACCGGTACTGTCACAGTCATTCTTCTGCGAAACAGCCAGCCGGAACAGAGCTTGAACCAAGCCCAAACGAGGAAGTCTTCCAAGCAAGATATCGGTCAACTTGATGTTTATGGGGAGGCTTTTGAAAGTAGGTAACCCATTCGTCAAACGATAGCTGATTGAGCTGACTGAATGGCCTATTCAGAGCCACAAGTGCGCTTGAGGCTGCGCGCAATGATCTCGGCAATGCTCTCTCAAGCTCAAAAGGAACTGATCAAGCTCACTGGAGATGGCGCTCCTGCTCCACTTCGGACAACTGGTCCAAGAAATGAGACTAGTGCTCAAAATGAGGAGTTGGAAGCCGGTTCATGAGCCAGGAGTCAAGACACAGGAAGACCTGCCATCTGCGACTACGCAATCCCTGTTTAGTTGCCTTCGATCGTCTTTTCCACCCAACTTCGTAATGATGGTCTAAACGCGTCTTCCTGGACCGATCAAGAACCTGTCGAATCTCGATTTTGCTCAGCACGAATGAATGACACGTAGACACCCTTTGACACCCGAAAGGCTTCTTGCTTCAGCTTCTTACTGAATACCCGGGACTCAATCACACAAACTGCTTTATATAACTGGATTTCTGTCTGGCATTCTTGCATTAATGCAATCTGCGGTTTCGAACATGTGCCTTGCCAGTTAGACAACGATCTTAGCAACGAATGTTGCCTACATTTTAGTCCCCCCACGCAGAATAGACGCAATCAGTCGAATATTTGCGAGTTTAATGTCTGACAGCTGACGATCGCGACAGAAAATATCGAACTCGAGATCTAGAAGCTTTCCCAAAAAGGACCTCAAACTGCTTCAACAGCTGCGCTTCCCGCCCGCCCTCCTGTCGCGCTCACACCCGCATCCTCCCCGCCAGCTCCCCGCCAGCTCCCCGCCATGAAGCTGAAGCTTCAGGGGCAGGACACCACGAGAACGGTAATCAAAGTCGAGGACAGCAGTCCATCCAAAGGCCCATTCATCCACAACAGACTCACAGGCCTCTGCGGTGACATGTACGTCCCTGTAACTTATTACCTGCATATTTGCAGATTGATCTGACTACATCAGACGCAACATCTACATCTACAAAACTACGCTCGAAACCCATGCCACTGATGGAGGGCTCTTCGAGCTCAAGGCCGTCGTACACTCCTTCGTCGAGTTCTACAAATACACGAGCGCAGAGAACGCCCGCATTCTCCACCTCAATGGCTTGCGGATGCATCCAGTGACTGGCGTGCTCACGGAGGAGTACGCCTGCGTCGTCGCAAACGCGCTTCCTGATGACGATAGTGAGCACCCCGCTGTCAGTGAGGGGCGGGAGGCAGACACCGTGGTCCATGTAGCGGACTCCAGCACCAGTAAGGGCACGGTCATCCATAGGATGCTCACGCATCTCTGCGGCGAGATGTAAGTTCGATTTTCGATTCTGCACGTTTGCTTCATTATAAGGTAGCATTAGACTAATCACCCGCATCATTTGTCACAACAGACGCAACTTATATATCTACACATCCTCCGACCCCTCGTCCGAGGTTAAGCATGCCTCACACTCATTCGTCGAGTTTAAAGACCCCGCTAGCGCCGCGCGTGCGCGCGCCCTCGATTTGGAGTCCGACGGCTTGGTCATTGCGCGGTTGACCCCTGCGCTGACCGAGGAGTACCACAAGATCGCGTACGATACTTTGCCGCACATCACATCAGGCCCTTTCTCCTCTTCATCCTTGTCCTTGTCTACTCCAAGTTCCAGGTCAACTGCTGCAGGGGATCCGCTCCTGTGCTCATCATCGCCAGCCCCGACAGCCATCCGCTTTTTGACTTCAGGAACTACACCCACTGTTGCGCAGACAACTTTATATACAGTCACTCCATTCCCAGCCTCTTCGACTATCCCGGGTTGCGCATACATCAGTGCCGTTACGAAGCCCCCGCGTTACCTCCCTGGGACGCCAGCAGCCTTGGACGCTACTTATCTGCCCCAGCCTTCGAGAGTGTCAGCAGGACGGGAAGCTGCCCGATGCAAAACTGATCCGACCCCTACTGCTGCGCGAGCTCCACAAGAATATCCTTCGACGCAGCCCTCGGTGACTGGTCTGGCCTTCAGATCCATTCTGACTGCAGATATGGCACCCTCGTCGACTTTAGCAGATTCCGCGCCCACGACTGTTGCTCTCGCACCTGCATATTCTCCACCGGCCGAGAGGCCGCTATGCACATCCGAGCTAATGCCAAGAGCCTTCCCTATCGCGTCTTCCGCCTCAACATCGGCTAATCGTACTCCAGTTTGTGCTACTCCGATCTCGGCGCTTCCCATGGGCTTGACGTCAACTGAGTATGGGGAGCGAGCTCTCGAGCGTGTGGACGCTCGGATGTTGAGCAAGGGATCAACTGCCAACGGCGAACGGAAGGCCAGAAGGGATACGATCAAGTTCTGTCACACGCATTGGGCATTTCAACCTCGCGAGGAAGAAGCTCCGGTCTCGGCGCTCCCCATGGGCTTGACGTCAAATGAGTATGCAGGGCGAGCTCTCCAGCGTTTGGACGCTGAGATGTTGAGCAAGGGATTCACTGCCATGGGCGAACGGAAGGCCAGGAGGGATACGATCAAGTTCTGTCAGGCGCATTGGGCTTCTCAAGCTCGCGAGGAAGAAGCTAAGAGGATGAGGTTGGAGGAAAGATTGGACTCGGAGGCGCTTCAACAGAAGGACAATCATCAGAACGCAGTCTACGACATTGCGGACAAAGAGAACTTCGATGTTAACTTGCCAGTCATGGGGTCGAAGAGCAACCCGATGCTCGTTGATCCTACCCCTGAGCCTGAGCCTGAGCCTGAGCCTGAGCCGCCGGCTCCGCACATCTTTGATCTCAGCCCAGAAGGTATTCCTCGGCAGCAGGTACCCCCGCTGAAAGCGATAGAAGGGCACGATCCCGAGGCTGAGCTTCCCGCCTGGGCTAGGCCTGTGATATATCCTCTCCGGCAGCTCGGATTGATGGGTAAACCGAGAACGATTCAAGGGCCCGCGCTGGCGTCGACCCCTCTGCCTTCCGCTAACCCAACAATTCCTCTGCCCCTGTTCGCATCGGACCCTCCCTCCGAGCCCTATTCTGCACGGATGAGGACGTCGCACGGCGAGCTGACTGGAGTTCCCGAACCGGAAGCAGGCAATGCACTCGGTCTCGAGGGCGCTAAACCTGATATCGTGAACTCAGCCACTTCGCTTCCAGCATCTGATACAGGTGCTGCGCCCACCACAGTCCCCATCTCTCCTTCACACCTTTGCAAGCTTCAGGAAGAGAATGCGCAGCTTCGCAGCGCGAACCTTGGACTTGCGGACGAGGTGGCGACTGTGCGCGCCGCGAAGCGCCTTTTGGAACAAGACATGCAGGCCGAGCGCAACGTGCGGAGACGACTCGCGGACAAACTGGTTTTGCATGAGGAGTAAACGCGGATGCATGAGGAGCAGGCACGGTTGCAAGAGGAGCAGGTACAGACGGCACGTTCTATGATGCGACTGGAGCGGGCGAGGCGAGAGAAAGCGGAATTTAGGGTTAAGAAGCAAACCGAGCTTTTAAAGGAAGGCGCCATGGTGCGGAGGGGACTGCCAGGACCTGGGGACTCTTTCTAGGAAGTTTTATCTTATCTCTGGATCTTTCTCCCATTTCACCGGCTCCACTGAGGCTCCTTGGAATCTACCATCTATTCGGCTCGCTTCTTGTGTGTAATTCCGTATAATACTCTTCTGCTTCATAGAAGACAGCACACGCATCTCTAGCAATTAACTCGTGAACAACTCCCAAGGGCAGAGGAAGAAGAGTCAACAGCGCTCGCGCCACACTTTGCGAGTAGACACGTTCAAATAACTTGAAAGCACATACATACATACAGTAGTACGCTTCGTACATATCATGAGGGACGTAGCATCCAGATGTCCGCAGAATACAGTCATAATCCAAGTACACATACATACAACAAGTATAATACAATGGTACCTCACCAATCACTCCCAATCACTTCCTTCCGATTCATCCTCATCCTCCTCCTCCTCTTCGTCATCATCATCTTCTTCCGGTGCAGCAGGCTTTGTCGCTGGTGCTGGTTTCGTGGGCGCGGTGGGCTTCGCCGGTGCAGCAGACTTTGTCGGTGCAACAGGCTTCGTCGGTGCAGTAGGCTTCGCCGCCTCTTGCTTCACTTCTTCCTCTTCTTCGTCTTCGTCTTCTTCCTCGTCAGAATCTTCCTCGTCCTCCGAATCCTCTTCGGACTCGTCGTCGGATTCGTTGGCCTTAGTTGGTGGCACAGATTTCTTCTCTCCCACCGCGCTGACATTTCCAGAGGAAACGAGGTCGTAGCTGTCCTCGCTTTGACGGGGGCTGGTGGTCGCAGGAGTGGCCACCTGAGACGATGACACGGAATCCACCGCCGTGAGCTTGGGCTTTGCAATTCCGAGTGTGCGTTCGGAAGATGCAGAGTCGTTTGCTGAGATGGCGGCAGCCTTGGTGTGAGGTGACGTCGCTGAGGATTCTTCTTCATCGTCTTCCCAGCTGAACTCATCGTCGTTTTCGGCGGAGCCTAAAGCACTATTTGAGAAAACCCATTGCAGCATCTATTAGTGTGATGGTGTGACTGACCTTCAAGCAACGTTTTACGGACTTCTTCCTGCTTCTCCACCTGGTGCACTCGGAAATGATAACGCTTCCAGAATGTCTCCTCGCTGATCTCAGAGGGTACTGAGAGGTAAAGTGAGAATGACGTGCAAATGGTGGGAAGTAGGGTCAACGTACCAAGTGCATCGTGAGTTTCTTGCAGCGCTCGCCCGTCGTTAGACTCGTCAACCCCTTTTGTCAAATCTTCCCAGTGTTGATTCGCGAGTCCACCATCTTTTGAATCTAGCTCATCGTGAAGCCAAGTAGAGTATTCTTCCTTCGCGCTCTCCTCGGCTGCAGGGTCTGCTCGGATGACCGCTGGGTCATACTTGAGCTGCTTCAAAAGAGATTGTGCCCGAGTCGCGGCTGAGCGTTGGGTATCGACTGATGGCCTAGATGACTGCCCAGGATCCGATTCCTTGCCCTTTCCTTTGGTATCTGCACTGGAAGGAGTGGGAAGCATCCACACATCCGTTCCGTCCCACATGACCGCGGAGCTGGATCCACCCTCCTCAGGAGGAATCACTTTGACTGCATCCTTCAGAACTTCTCCGGCCTCCCTCATAGCTTCTCGCAGCATAGCTTCGCTCTTGCGAACGTACTCTTCCGCCTGCGTAACCGTCACCCCTTGCACTCGCTGAAACTCTGCGGAAAGATTGGCTTTGAGCTGAGCAAAGTCGACGCTCGATGGGTTCTTGATGGATTCGGGGATGTGTGTTTGGACCATCGCTACGATGTTGGGTGGGAGCGAGGATTGAAGGCGGCCGAACATAGATTGCGTAGGAGAAGACGGAAGTTCTTGTTGGCGGGCAGATGGTGTCTTGTCTCCGTCCAATGAAGAACCCGCTTCCGAGTGCTCATTTTCCGCCTCAGTGCCAGGGCTAGTTGCCCGAGGTGGATCGGGAGCAGCATCCGTGGTGAGCTTGACTAGTTCCCTCTGTGCCTGAGATACAACATCGCCGAGATCCTTGCGCGCAGTCTCAAGCGCACTTTGGCTCTGAGTAGACCCCAAGTCAGTTCAGTCGACTGTGCATCGACGAATAATTTACCTGCTTCCTAAAGCCTCCCCAGAAACGTCCAAGTTGCCCAATAACTTGAGAAACCTCCTCATTCAAGCTCTGTTCCGGCTGGCTATTCGGCTGGGGGGTGGTTGCGCCAGTCCCGGTGATGTCGTATGTGTCCAAATAATTCATTGCATGCGCGTCCTCGTATTATAGGGATTCAAAATCAGAGAGTTGGAGGAAGCAGCAGGATGCAACGCACTGGTCAAGATATGATCACAAGTTATTACAACCCCTCCCGGCGACCTACGTTATTACCACCGTGATGACGTAATGTAAAAGCTCTGCTGGGCTCGGACACTCGCCTCGCTCAATATAAGAGATGTTTTAGCATCTGTAATTCCGTCTAGCAAGTGCCATGTTCGCTTTCTCGGCCTGCTAAATCAATCTGGCTCTGAGGGTCTTTACAGGACACGCGTCAGTATCATTTCGTGAGCTATTGACAAAATGAACACTGGGGAATCAGAGATCCCCGATATAATATTGGCTGATCTTCAAGGCGGGTCGCTGCCTACCAATCAGAATGGCATTCGAACCGCTAGTCTCCGGGATTACAGGTCGCTGATGCCATGTCGCAAATTTGCATCTACTGCAAATGTGGAGGGTATCCGTATCGCCATGCTCCTGACAGAGCTGGATCGTGTTTCCTCGTACCTTTGTCAAGCTGCAGCACTTCCTGCTCCAGTAATTAATCATGAGACTTTAGGCATCATGCATAAGTAGCAGATCAAGATAATGCCGCAAGTTGAATGCATTGTGGCGGCGCCGCTGTAGCCACCAATTAATTGACAGGGGATATATATCCAAATCTGGTCCAATCGAAGAATGCCAATTTTGCGCGGATAATTCATCGCAAGCCCAAACGCCCAAACGCCCAAACCGCGACTGCTGTTCTGCACTCCGTCACGATGTCCTCCAGTATCCAGCAGATCAACCCGAAGGCAGAGAGCGTCCGTCGCGCTGCCGCACTTCAAGTATGTCTCCCTGATCTCGGTGGTCTTCATGCACGCTGACGCAGAACGCGTAGGTAAACACGAATGGCGCGATGGGTCTCGCGAGCGTGGTCAAAGGGAATCTAGGTGCGCACACCGTGTTATTAACTCTCCCATATATCTTACAGATCCCCAAGGTCCCAGAGGAACCCTCAAAATGCTGGTCGATGGTTCGGGTCAGATCAAAATGACCAAAGACGGCAAAGTGCTGTTATCAGAGATGCAGATCCAGAATCCCACTGCAGCCATGATCGCGCGTACTGCGGTTGCTCAGGACGATCAAGTTGGTGACGGAACGACGTCGGTGGTGCTGTTGGTAGGAGAGCTGTTGAAGCAGGCGGATCGGTATATTTCCGAAGGGGTCCATCCGACCGTCATTGGTGAGGGCTTCGATCTGGCCAAAAAAGAGGCATTGAAGGTGAGTGGTGGATGCGATTGTGATTTTCTGAGACTGATCCGGCTATTGGGACAGTTCTTGGACGGCTTCAAGCAACCCTCAAAGCTAGACCGCGCGACGCTCATAAGTGTCGCCAATACGTCCTTGTCTACGAAATTGAACACTGCCCTTGCAAAGCAACTCGCTGCGGACGTCGTAGATGCCGTTCTCACTATCAGACCCCCCCCTCCCGCTGCAGGCGAGTTAATTTCTTCAATCCTGGTTTCTAATCGAGCTTACATTCTGCTTAGACGCGAAAGACCAATGGAGAGATCCCATCGATCTACACATGGTAGAGATAATGAAGATGCAGCACCGAGTGGCATCAGAGACGCAGCTCGTCCGCGGTCTTGTTCTCGATCATGGTGCCAGACATCCGGACATGCCCAAGCGTGTCGAAAACGCGTTTGTTCTGACTCTGAACGTCAGTCTGGAATACGAGAAAACGTAAGCCAAACCTTTGCTCTCTGTTCCGGCAGTCTGTTTATAGTCATCTAGCGAGGTTAACTCAGGGTTCTTCTACTCTTCCACGGAGCAGCGTGAAAAGCTTGTCGAAGCAGAGCGCAAATTTGTGGACGAGAAAGTGAAGAAGATCGTCGAGCTCAAAAACCTTGTCTGTGATCAGGCTGTAGGCAGCAAGGAGAAGAAGAAGAACTTTGTGATCCTGAACCAGAAAGGTATCGATCCCCTTAGTCTCGATATTTTGGCCAAGAACGGCATTCTTGCTCTCCGGCGAGCCAAGCGTCGCAACATGGAACGGTCAGACTATTGTTTACGTTCCGTCATTCGTGTTTCTAATTGCCGTGTCACACGTCACAGGTTACAACTTATCTGCGGAGGTATCGCCCAGAATTCGGTGGATGACCTTACACCGGATGTTCTCGGCTGGGCAGGGCTTATCTACGAACACACACTAGGCGAGGAGAAGTTCACTTTCGTTGAAGAAGTCAAGAACCCCCGCAGTGTTACGCTGCTCATCAAAGGCCCAAACCCACATACGATCTCGCAAATCCAAGATGCCCTCCGCGATGGCCTGCGCGCCGTAAAGAACGCTATTGAAGACGAAGCTTTGATTCCCGGCGCAGGCGCATTTGAAGTGGCATGCTCAGCACACCTTAGTGGAACCGTCAAAAAAACTGCTAAAGGCCGTGCTAAGATGGGCGTGCAAGCGTTTTCAGACGCTCTATTGATCATCCCCAAGACCTTGGCGCAGAATGGCGGGTTCGACGTTCAGGATGTCGTGGTTGCTCTCCAGGTATGACCGGCTTTGATAAATTCTTTGAACATCTACTGACCTCACGCATTGTCAGGACGAGCAAGCTGAGGGCGCAATCGTCGGCCTTGATCTTGAGACTGGGGAACCCTTTGATCCCACTGTAGAGGGTATCTGGGACAATTACAGGGTGAAAAGGCAGATGCTGCATTCTTGGTAAGATAGCCACGACTAGCTGGATTTGCACCAGTACTGACTGGAATTATAGCTCCGTAATCGCGGTCAATCTCTTGTCGACTGACGAGATTTTGCGAGCAGGGCGTAGCTCTTTGAAACCTGATGGGGAGCAGTAGTGTAACCGTATATTGTGTACAATCTTACGACTTGTTATAATTGATCAAAGCTTGTCAAGAAACGCAACTATTTGACAGTTATGTAGAGTATGATACGAGAGTGGATTTGTGGCCGGACATTGGGCTGTAGCAATTATAAGTACATATTGTAAGTGAGGAGGCAGCGTTGCAGTACTCTTATCGATAATATATAACTTACCGTTTAAAGAATGCAGTAATGGCTAAAAGTAATTGGGAACAATAATCGAATCAACGAAAAAGCCTCAAACACGAGCTTGGCCGTTCGTGTCGCCGTTTCATGTGGATATGTCGCCAAACGACGCCTTGCGTGTTAATACGTATGGTTGGGGACTCTTTTTATAAAAATCAGTTTAATTTCGCTTTCGGCAGGATAATCTCAAGCTCACCTCATCCTCAGAATCGCTCAGGACGATTGGGTTCCAGTAGACGGCGAAGCGCTGCCGGAAGTCAATTTCAGTATCCACAGATTTGCTATCTTTGTCGCCATCCTCGTCGTCTGAAGCTCCACTTTCAACGGGTGACGATGGTTGCGAGTCCCAAAAGCCAGTGGACCGACGCTTTGCAAGTGTGTCAAGTGACGGTCTGTGGGTCAGTGCACCCACCGCAGGTGACTGCAGCTCCGGGAGTACCGTGCGCCATTCCCGCTCCTCGATGACTTCTTCAACACGTTGCGGAACATCTTCGGTAGCCTCAGGATCAGCTGTTTGGACTGTGCGACCTAACCGAGATGATCTGCGAGAAGACAGATCGTCGAAGCTCGGGACATCTGTGGGTTTGCCTCTTAAGCCACGTCTGGCCTGGATAGCCCAATGAGGCCGGGCGAGGTTCATAGGGTTTGGTCGGAGTAAGCTGATGACGGGTTTGGGAGTAGGAGAAAATTCTGTAGCATGTAAAGAATCGGCCGCCGAAACTGAGATAGTGTGGGATTCGCCATCCTGCGCCAGTCGTACTCGCTTAGGGGAACCCTTCTGAGGACTCTCGGAGGTTCCATCCTTTTGGCGTTTCCTTAGCCTGCCGTTGGCGTTCTTCAACGGTATTTCGGCTTCATATGCACGTTCAGGTTCCGCCTTCGGGTCCTCGTCCTCGTCCTCGGCGTGATATTCTCCGAGTTCTGCAGCTTCAATCTCTTCCAGCTTCACAGCAGCTCCTTCTGATGCCCGTCGAGCAGGTATTTTGCTGGCGTGCTTTGGATGCTTCTTGCGTTGATACCTTCCATTCGTTTGGGGCTTCTTGCCAAACCTGCCTTGACCATCTTCTACAAATTAAAATATGCAATTTGGCATGCGTGGAACAAAACACACCTCTGGGCTGATACTGAACGGTAGTTGTTTTGTTAGGTCGAGTGTATGGACGCATATTGCGATTAGGACCAGGTTTAACCGTAGTAACGGGTGCGGAAATAGTTTCCAGTTTCACAGCACGGGGCGGCGTGTGCTCTTCGGGACAAGGAGACGGCGACCGAGGTCGTGGCGCGGGCGGTGGCACGGGGAGTGGATGTTTGCGAGGCCTGCCAACAGGGCGTTTCACCTTGACCTCAGGCTCCTTGGCTTTGGCCTCAGGCTCCTTGACCTTCGGCCTCACATCAGTCTCCTGCGCCTTCGTGCTCAGACGGCTTTGTCTGCCACTGCGAGTGGGGTTGGCACTCAAAAATGGCTTGACCTTGGCTGATGCCGATGCACTTGTCTCGTATTTACGTTTCTTGGCAGGTGGTTCGTCATCCGCGACGTCACGAAGTCGCGACTTTCCAGGATTCTTAGCCGCTGCGGCAAGTTTCTTGTCAAGCGTTGATAACACCTTAGCTGAGACTCGACGGGAAGCAGATTCCGACGGTGTGACCTCTTCGCGTGGAGTAGGCATGTACAGTGCTCTTTGGCCAGCTGTACGTGCTGGCCAAGGATGATCGTAAATCGCAAAATGGCGCATACACCTGACCAAAATGTGAGTCTCGCCATTCAGGTGAGTAGGATAGATACGTACCGAGGGCACTCATTCATCTCTTTCTTCTTCCCCACTCCCCAAACCACCTCATGATCCACATGGATGATCGGCAGAATGCTATGGCAGGTAAGACATGTCGGCAAAGATTTCCCATTTTCATCGCGAGGGATTTCCGTCATCTGTGGAGTCCCAACTGGTATGACAATCGCGGACGGACGCGTGCGCAGAACCCGCCTCACCGCCTCGTCGTCGGCATCCACATCAATCGCCGTAGCTTTCGCCTTGCCCTTCTCAGCTCGCGTCAGGCGCCTCGTACTGATGCTTGAATCGTCCGGGAGCGAGGACGTCTCGATAGAATGCGGGGGTGTAACGAGCTGCTGTTTCAGTACAGTTGCAGCGGCAGCGGCCTTCTGTCTGCGAGTAGTGATAATCGATTTGGGTGTTGTGGTGCATGTCAGTTCATCGTCCGCGAGAGACGTGGCGGGGAATATGAGAAGCTGTGCAGGAGACGTGGCGACCGACGTATTGGGCGTCAACATGCCAGCAGCACTAGATGGCCCAGCTTCGGAGAGACTAAGAGACGTTGCAGAAGCTTGTCTGGAAGGCGGCAGGGAAGGCAAAGAGGACAGCTCAGAAAACCCCTCCTTCTCCTCTATTTTAACCACTGGGTCCGGCACGGCTGTTTCTTCGGCGAAGAGGTCCGCCTCGATCTCCTCAATCTCCTTTTCATCTCCAACGTTATCCACGTCGCTATCGGTGTCTTCTGCGCCGTCCCGTTGCGCGATGTGATATACGCCCCTTCGTGTCCTACGCTCGTTCGCGCTCAGCGACGCCCCAGCCGGCTGCACAGGAGCTTCCTCATCATCGCTGGGCGGGCTATCAGAATCTGCGCTTGAGTCAGACGACGCTGTATCCGGTTGTTCTTCGGCACCCGGCTGCTGTAAAGCATATCCACCTCGAACTTTGCGCTCACACGTTGCACAGAGACAGTGGCGGTTCCTGCGGCCAACTAAATCCAAGAAATCGTCAAACGAGGACTGTCTGAGAGAAATGCACAGGACTTGCAGTATCCGTCGCCATAATGAGCGGTGATCTCCTCTCCGATGGCTATAGCCCGCAGAGTTCTGAAGGTGATATACTTGCCCTCGCGAAAAAGCTCGCAATTGTTTTCACAATCGTGCTGGTGTAATGCCGTGAGCACAATAAACCCATATAATCAATTAATTGCCGGGACTCACGTTCACAAATCTTGCGGGACCCAAGAACAGATGATTTTTCTTCATTTGCCCCGAGTGGATGACGCTAAAATCTCGCCTGATATCCGTGTTGCGCTTCATCTGCTTCTCGTCCTCTCTGCTCAGTTTAGCCATGCTCCCTTTAAGCTCTGTCACAACAGTGCCTAGTGGCATATAGCGTGTGGCGAGGATGCATAGCTCGGATTTGCCAGTGTGGTGGGTATATCGTGACGTATGTGAGATTTCAATCGAGCCGGTCGGAAGGTAAAGCTCAAAGTAGCGCGAAGCGTGACTGTTCGTCATTCGTTAGCCCCGATAGTGACCAGTGTACATAAAACGTACGTGGCGAAGGCGTCGATTTGTTGTTGAGGGAAATGCTGAATGAATGCTCGGACTGCATGAAGCCTATGCGCGGTAGAGTATATCTCCTTAGAACTATCTGCATCTCATCGGGGAGGTGTACATACTTGAGAAGTTCGTCAACGGCACCCTTGATATTCCTCACGGTGTGTCCCTTGGCAACGATGAGCTGCAAAAATTCGCAACAACGCGACGCGAGAGCAAAAGCGACGCGTCAGCAAGCAATTCCCGGCCAGCATACAAGATCCTCCCGCAACACAGGTGAGGAGAAAGGGGACTCACGCGCTGGACAATGGCCATGAGATCCTTGGGGTCCGTCTTGGGGAGCCTGCGCGTCGGATCCATCTTGTGCACATAGAGCGGTACACCCCCCGTACCGAGCTTCTCAACAAGTAGATGGTTCAGGAAGTCGTCGTCCCTGGACAGGTCGCTCATGTTCATCGTCATCTTGGGCGTCCACTCCACCCGTGCCTTCTTGTGGGGCTGCGGCTCGCCGACCACAGCTTTTTTATGCGTCTTGACCATATCGTAGAGACCGTGCAAAGCGAAAGGTGGTCGGGGGAGGAAAGGGGCACAAGTTGTGCGCGCAGACCGAGGGGGAGGGACTAGTACTGGCGTCGTCGTCGGGAAGAGCTGGCGCACTAAATTGCTGTGAGCATGGCCACTATTACGTACATAACTTCCCCCTTTGATCGAACAATTTACAATTTGGTCACGAGAATGAAAAATGTCTTAGATGGATCCCACAATGGAAAGATGCAGGAAAAGAGGGTCATAGAATATTGCAGTGAGACATAGCATGGATAGGTAAATATAAGACCGTAGTTTTTTTGCGCACGACAACGCCCACTGCAATCTACATGCGCCCCCGAACGAAGCTGAAATGTACAACAACAACAGAGCAATTAAGCATGAGCAGCGTGCTTCTGCTTGCCTGTCCTGATTTTTCTGAGGTAGAACTAGACGTGCGGCGTGTAAGCAGCAATCTCGGTGGAATCGGGGGATGAAGATGCCTACCTCGAGTTCTCTGCCCTCGAGAATGTAGCCGTCAGCACGGCCGGATTGTCCAGGTCGGCTGGAGATGGTGGCGTACAGACGACCAGCACTGAACTGCGACTCGAGAAGGGTGTCGATCTTGGCCTCTGTGTACCTCGTCAGCGATTAAAGGTGATGCACAAAGGACAGGTATATGTACCCTTCTTGTTCTCGTCGAGCTTGCGCTGTGCGTGGTTGGAGAGCTTGGCCTTCTCCTCAGCAGGCTCTGTTGGCGCTGGTGCTTGCTTGCCCTTCTTTGTTACAGGTTGGGCGTACTGCACGCAGCAAGATCAGATGTGCGCACAGCGAGATTATGTGCGATCGGACTCACGTGCGACTCATACCACTGACGGAAGGGGGTGGCATCGACGAGGATGATGGCGCTCTTGACGAGGGTGTTCGTGCGGACAAGCTCGTTGTTGGACGCATTGTACACCTACCCAGCGCATCAGCACCAATCGCCCCCGATTCAATATAGGCGCATCTAAAACTCACAACACCGATGATCCTCGTCTTCTTCGTGACGTGCTCCGATCCCCATGCAAAGTTGCCGGACTCGAGACGGAGGGCCCTGAACTTGGTGTTACCACCACGGGTGCGCACAGTGTGCACTCGCTTAGCGCCGAGCTTGGTGCTCGCGGGCTGACGACCGAGCTCGAACTTTCTCTTCTTGCGGTAGTGTGCGCGTTGGGCTCCTGTTGCGGAGCGCTTGTGCCGGGATTCACGAGAGATACCTGAGCGATTGGAATCAGTATTGGGGCGGATCGTAGGGGTGGGATGTACGTACCCATCTTGAGGCTGCTTGACGGTCGACAGAGTGCAAGACCTTGAGTACATTTGCTGCGAAAATAAGGTTTGAGCCAAACAACGACAAACGCTGGTGCATCGCCACACATATTCAAACACCACTCGAACACCAACATCTAACCGACATCGATCCTCTCTGTCTTCATTATAAACAGGCTTGCAACCAATGAGAAGTCGATAGGCATTTCACGCATTTTAGGAGCTGTTGGATTTCCACCTGAACAGCGGCCCATTTTAGACGATACCTAACGATGTTCGATTTCAGCTTACCGCAACTCCTGTGATCACGATCATCCTCGTGTATTGTGTTGTTCTGGTGCAGATGTAAGAAGTAGTTGGTCTTTGCTATGGGAATGAGATCGAGTGAGATTTATGCGTAATTCGAAATACTCAGGACTTTTTGTCCATCTGCACGGCCGTAGTATAAGAGACACGTCGTGAATATCATCGCCGTTGATTCTGAATATCTGTACTTTAGCAGACAGGCGACACCGATTGGATCTCACATCAGAAATATTATAACGGTTTCCGCTCCCAACATATTTTGAGAATCAAGCGTCTTCCAGACACCTCTGCGGCCATACCGAGCTCAAGCTGGATATCCTTTTCAGGCACGCGAAACTCGCTAAAGTATTTCAAAACGTGCCAAAGGCTGTCGGAGCAGAGGACCGATGTCAAATCCAAGTCTCAGCGCCCGAAAACTGTGCTGTGTCATGACGCCGGCTACTTAAAATCATATTCTTCATTTAAGTATAACTCTGCACTGCGCGCAGTTCTGAGTCCTGTGCGGCATGTCATTGATGTCATCGCTCCATTCCGCAGTCACGGTGAAAAGTGGCCTTCAAATGCACTGCAAGGCTCCGTATGCATTAAGCTATTACAATTCCATGTTTTGTCCCATTAAGGTGTTAAATATGACTACGGCTCTAAAGGTCCTTAGCCTTAGCAACTACTCGACAGGCTGAGCATTACTATCACAATGCATCTACCTACACCGCCGATTATGCGAGGACGGCGAACGCCGAGGAGACGGCGACGAGGCCGGTCATGGCAACCGCCACAAGGGTGTTGACGGACACGAGCGATCCACCGTTGGTCGATGCTCCGAGCCCAGCAACCGCGGTGGACGTGCTCGCGATCTCAGTGATCTCAGTGGGGGCGGCTCCGTCTAGTAATAATAATTGTTAAGCAAGCAAATCTGGAGGTAGGCAAATATGAGATGGCACTCACTAGTGAAGGTGGCACCACACGCGCCGCCGACGACGCTGGCAACCTCGCCCTGAATGAGGCTTGGGAACTGCTGGTTCGCGATGTTGTACACCTGCTTGGTGCAGTCGGAGCAGGTGACGTTGCTCGGGATGGTCACCGAGCCCGAGGCGATTTCGGGGACGACCTTGATGATGTTGGTGAGGCTGAGCGTGCCGACCTGGTTTTGGATATCGGTGAGGAGCTCGGTCGCGCAGAGCGTGGACTTTGAGGTGCTGTGAACGGAGATGATGGTTAGGAGGTGTGAGCTAGGGAAAGAGGCGAGGGGGACGTACTCTTTGAGGCAGGCGGCTTGGCGGACGGCAGGGTAGTACTGCTCGACGAGTGCCGTCAAGGAGGCCGGGTCGGAGACGCCGAGGCCAGCCGCGTTGAGCTCAGTGCTGCATCCGGTGGTGATATTCGTCACAAGCGCCGACACTGCATCACAAAATTAGCATTAATGCGCGTCCCACCGGGCTGCAAAGCTACTCACGAGTGGCGTTGGAGCACTGCGGCTGGGCGCAGAGGCCGGTCAACCAGGTGTTCAAGGGGCCGACAAGGGAGGTGCTGCTGCTGTTGCTGACCGCGCCCACGATCGAGACCAGGCCCGAGGGGTTGAGGCATGCGGTGTCGTTCGCCGCGAGGACGTTTTTAAGGGTCTTCTGGCATGAAGAGGAGAGGCTGCGAAGGTTATTTTGTCAGCCACATAGATCATGATCGACAAATTCAATTTGAATAGGGGTCTCTCTCACCTTTGGGCAGCGGCGAAACCAGCGCCGGTGAGGATCGTTGCAATAGCGAAGCGCATCTTTCTTGATATTCAGTAAAGGACGTAAATGAAGCAGAGGGCAGGAGGAGGGGATGGTTGGTAAGGAAAGGGGTGATCGCAGTCGACCTTTATATTTTTGGAGTCGGGTGGCCACCTGCCAAGGCTGTGTTGCCGAGGGTTACTGGGTAACGGCGAGGCACTGCTCGGCTGTTGTTGCGATCACCACCCCGTCCCGGCCGTGGGGTCGCGGTCCGCGGATCGATCCTAAATAGGTGATTTTGATTATTCGTCCTCAGCTTGTCCGCAGCGCTCCTCAGCGCTGTGATTTGTGTGAACATATCTTCCTAGCCGTAATGCAGTGATGTGGCTCCCTACAGCTCCTACTGCGGTATGATAGTCTTGCACTGCATGAACTACTTCCTTTTACACTGCGCAGCTGCCAGCCAACCGTCAACTTGTAAAATGGACCAAAGTCGCCGCAAAACAACACGCGGCAATTGCGCTCCGCAGATGTTGTTCCTTGTTGTACCTGCTCGTTTCTTGGCTGGCACGGCAGCAGATGGCCTATCGATTTCCCCCAGGCCCCAGCCATGCTTTCGAGGGCGTGCACACTGCAAGCACAGTCGACAAATGACGTGTAATGAACGCGGATAAACTGGCACCAAAACACGACTGGCTCATAAGGGTAACTGACATATTTTGACGCCTTCGACTCAGAATCAGCTTCTTACTTCGGACTGGAATGGCACAAACTGAGTAACTTGGTGCTTGGTGCTTGGAATCCTTTGCATTGATGGAATCTGTGGTCTCGAACATTACTCTGCGTCTTGCCATTTAGACAGGAATTGTACTATTGAGAGCTGTTGGAGCTGTTTAGTCTCTTCGTGCAGAGTAGACGCCAACAGCGGACCTTTGCAGACCTTTGCGAGTTCCTGCTACCGTGTCTGGCATGGCCTGACAGCTGACAGTGACAGAAAATATCGAACTCGAGAAGCTTCCCAAAAAGGATCTCAAAGTGCTGCTTCAACTCGAAGATCTGGGCCTCCTGCTCGCTAGCACGTACCGCTCACCCCCACTTCCTTCCCGCCAGCTTCGCCGCCATGAATATTAACCTCAAGCTCAAGGTGCAGGACACCTGGAGAACCGTCATCAAAGTCGAAGACAGCAGCCCATCCAGAGGCCAATTCATACACAATAGACTCACAGGCCTTTGCGGGGACATGTGCGTCCCTCTCTCTTCTTACATGCATGCACGCCGATTGATTTGACTCCACCAGACGCAACATTTACATCTACAAAACTACTTTCAACAACACTCGTGCCACAGGCGAAGAGGTCGAAGAACTCGAAGCCGTCGTACACTCCTTCGTCGAGTTCTACAAACCCGCAAGCTTAGAGAACGCCCGCGGCCTTCACCTCAACGGTGTACGGATGTATGCGATGACCGGCGCGCTCACGAAGGAGTATGCCTGCGTCGTCGCGAACGCGCTTCCTGACAGCGATGGCGAACACCCCGCCGCCGACGAGAGGCGGGAGACGGACACCGTAGTTCATGTGGCGGACTCCACCGCGAGTAAGGGCATGGTTATCCACAGGGTACTCACGCAGCTCTGTGGCGAGATGTAAGTTTGGTTCTCGATTCTCGACTCGGCGGGCTTGCTGCATATAGCGTACCAGACTAATCACTTATACCATTGACCATACAGCCGCAACTCCTACGTCTACACATCCTCCGACCCGGCGTCTGAGGCTGCACACCCCGCCCACACGCAGGCCGTGCACTCATTCGTCCAGTTTAAAGAGCCTGCCAGCGCTGCGCGCGCACGCGCCCTCGTCGACGTGGAGTCGGGCAGCGTGATCATCTCGCGGATGACCCCATCGCTGACCGAAGAGTACCGCGATATCTTGTACAACACATTGCCGCACATCGCATCCGCTCCTTTGTCCTCTCCGTCGTTCTCGTGCGCTCCGAGCTCCAAGCCAACTGCTGCGGGAGAGCCGCCCCTGTGCGCATCCCCACCAGCACCGACAGCCATCCGCTTCGCATCCTACACGCCGACCTCGACGGTCACGAACACTCGTCTAATACAGCCCCCGACCTCAAAAACTACGCCCACTACTAGTACTACGCATATACCCACATTTACAACCGCCCCATTCCCGGCCTCCTCCTCGACTACCGCCGCCTTGACATGCACTCATGCTGTCGAGAAGCCCCCACGCGCACTCCCTTGGATGCCAGCGCCCGTGGGCGCGGCTTGTCTACCGCAACCCTCGGCAACTTCGTCACAACCCGCAGCCGTACGTTCTGGAGCTCATCCTGCTGCTGCTGCAGCGCCAGCCCCACGCGCATCCCGATTGATGCCGGCCGTTTCAGCCACTTATTCGGCGCCGCCCTTGGTGGCTAGTCTGGCCTCCGGATCCGTTCTGCCTGTTGAGAGTGCATCCTCATCTGGCGCGGCTTCCTCGTCGGCTACAAGATCAGACTTGGAGGCGTCGCGACACAAGGCCCAGAACGCGGTCTCCGAGGGTGGGCACAAGAACATCGACGTTAATTCGCCAGTTGTTCCGTCGAAGAGGAAGAAGGCGGTGAGAGAAGAGCATGCTCCCGAGCATGAGCTGCCACCCACGCCCATGGATTCAGCTTCTTTCTTCGGCGAGGGAGCGGCTAAGCGGATGAGGCTGAAGGAGGAAGCGGACTGGGAGGCGCTGCAAAGCAAGGTCAAGGGCCAGATCACAGTCTGCAAGGGTGGCGACAAGGAGAACGCTGACGCTGACTCGCCGGTCGTGGGATCCAAACAGAAGCCCGTGATGGTTGAAGAGCGTGCTCCTGTGCCGAGGCTACCATCCATACACACCACCGTTCTCGCGCCGCTTCTTCAACAGCGGGCCCTTGCGCTGAAAGGCAAAGGCAAAGGCAAAGTGATAGAAGGGCGCGGCTCCGAGCCCCAGCTCCCCGCCTGGGCCACGCCAGCAACAACACCTCTGCACCAGCTCGGATTAGGAGGAGAAGCTGAAGCAATTGAAGCACCTGCGCTTCCGCCGACCCCCTTATCTCTCGCCCACACTATAATCACACTACCCCTGCTCGCATCTGATCCTCCGTCGGCTCCCGGTTCTGCAGGCACCGTTGCCGAGGAGGGCGAAATAGAAGAGTCCGCAGAGGAGCGAGCAATAGCGCGCAAGTATGTTGCCGCCTTACTCAGGCGTCACCAACCAATCTTACATGCATCCCATCCTAGTAAACAAGTGAAGCGACCGAAGTCGGCCAAGAAGTCGGCTAAGAAGCAGAAGCTTAAGGAGCGTAAAACGCAGGAAAAGACAGCCAGGCGAAATGCGTCTCAGCTGGCACTGTTGACCGCGCAGCCAGCTGCCGCTGCCGCTGCCACCATCGCCGGCAATCCTGGCTTCACGCCCCGAGGGCCTGGGTTGCCGCCCGCGTTAGCATCCTCGTTACCGTCGCGGCAAACGGCCTTTGCCTCGTCTTCTTCATCCTCGGCGGCTGATCCGATCCCAGCGCCCCCAATCGCTCGTTCGCGCTTCGCGCCCCCGCAAGCATTTTGGCCTCAACGAGAACTCGGATTTAAGGGGCAAAATATTTCCTGGCTCAAGCTTGCAACAAGTCCTCTGGAACAGCTTGGAATGGGGGACGAAGTTGAACCGATTGAAGGGGCCGCGCTGCCACCGCCCGCCCTGCATCTTGCCCACTCAACAATCCCTCTGCCCATCGCATTGGACTCTCCACCCGAAACTGATTCTGCATCCATGCAGACATTTCACGGCAAGAAGACCGGTATTCCTGAACCGGAAGCAGGCAATGCGCTCGGTTTAGAGGTCGCGAAACCTGCCATCGCGAGCACATCCACTGCGATGCCACCCTTGCCGCCATTTGCTGCATCCGCTGCGATTCCCACAGGTCCCTCGTATGTTAGCAGGCTGCATAAACAGATCGCGCTGGTAAAGCGGGCGTGTAAAGAGCGTAAAGCGCAGGAACAGGCAGATATGCGAAATGTGCAGCTGTCATTGTTAACCATGGAGCCGGCTACTGCGATCCCCCCAATCGCTGTCGCCAGCGAGGGACGATCAGCCTTCATTTTCCCTTCCTCGCCCTCGGGGGCTGAAAGCCCGATTTCGGCATTTCCAGTCACTCCCTCGCGTTTCGCGCTCAAACCGACAGTCTTCCCTCAGCAGGAACTCGGATTGAAAGGGAAAGCGAGGCTGACAGAAGGGCATGATTTCGACCCTGAAACCACCGTTCTCGGGCCGCTTCCTCAGCAGCGGGCCCCTGTGCTGAAAGGGAAAGGGAAAGTGATAGAAGGGCGCGATTCCGAGCCCCATCTCCCCGCCTGGGTCACGCCAGCAACAGCACCTCTGCATGAGCTCGGATTGGGAGGAGAAGCTGCATCAATTGAAGGGCCCGTGCTGCCGCCGACCCCCGAGTCTCTCGCCCACCCATCAATCCCCCTGCCACAGCTCGCATCGGAACCTCCCTCGGTGCCCGATTCCGCATGCACCAATTCGACACCGCCATCCGGATCCACGGCGCTGCTGAACCCCATACCATTGCCAATAGTCGCTACCAGCGAGCCCCATTTCACGCCTTTCACGCTCCAGACAAATATCGTCCTCATAATATACGGCGAGCGCATCACGTTCGATCTCAGCACACTGGCGCCCGAGCCGCGTCCGATCATCGACCTGCTCAAGCTCTCAGCAAGCGAGCGGGATAAGTGGATCACTGTGGCGTGCTACTACAAGAACAAAGGCATGCTGATGGCGGCTGTTGAAGTCTTGCAGGCGATGCTCGACGGTTCGTATCCAGCTCTCTTTATCTTTATCTTTCTGTTTTTAAAGCTGACCGCCTGCTCCTTTAGTCATGACAGAATATGGCATGGACGAGCGGTCGCTGAAGCCCGCGTTCCTTATGCTTTTTCATTGCGAGACCGAAATGGCGAAGACGGCGCAAAGGCATTCTGAGCACACTGGAGAGGCTCTGAAATGGCTGCAAAAGGCGTACGGCGAGCAGGCTGGTGTTACTGAACCGGCAGCGGGCAATGCACCCGACACACATGTCCCTAAACCTGCCATCGCAAGCGCACCAACTGCAGCGCCACCCACGCCACCGCCTGCCGCGCCCGCCGCGGTCCCCATAGGTCCTTCGCATGTCCGCAAGCTCCAGGAAGAGCTTGCCCTGCTTCGCAGCGCGAACCTCGGACTCGCGAACGAGGTGTCGACTGTGCGCGCAGCGAAGCGCCTGTTAGAAGGGGACATGGAGGTTGAACGCAACGTGCGGCGGCGACTCGAGCGCCAATTGGTTTTGAAAGAGGGGGTGGGGCGGTTGGCGGGTGCCATGATAGAAGAGGGGCGAGAGAAAGCGGAATGCAGGGCTAAGAAGGATAGCTACCTCCCGGCGGCCTTGCAATTGCAGAGGCAGAGGTTGGGCCCTTGAGCTCTGAGACTCTTGCCAGGGAGGTTTTTATCATTATCTTTAGAATCCGCCATCTACATATTCAGTCCACTTTTTGTAAATGTAATTCGAGTGTATCATACCTCTGCTTTATAGAAGACAACCACATATTATCTCCAGCGATGTACTACGACTACACACACTATATCCATACAAGACATCCCATTCTTTCACAACCACATTTGCATGCTTTCAAGAGCTATTCCTTATCAATAAAGGCACCGCTTATGCTGGTTCTTCACCAGCACTTTGGCGCGGCAGCTGCCAACCCCATTTCTGAGTGGCAAGGTCACTCCACTAGGTCCAATCTTAAAACTGATATCTTAATCAATAGGCTCGGGAGGAATGGCTTCGTTATATATATATCTTCTGTCCCTCAATTCGCATGCTAACACATTCCCCTTCATGCTCCCCCCAAATCAGTCACCACCACCTCCTCATCCAAAATACTCCAGAACAGAACGAACCGACCGATCTTCTTTGACCCTTCTCATCGTATTGCAAAATCCCTCGTCATCGTCATCGCCAGCCAATTGGAGTCGAATTTATTCGATGCCGAGCTTTACGGGAGTCCGTACCGTTTTGCGGCGTGGTGGTGGTGTGAAGCAGCACGTGCCTGTGACGCGTCTGCAAATCTGGACCTTTGACGGCGGCTTTGGTATGTGAATCTGTCCACCTGCAACGTTGACGCAGCAGCTGGCACCGGATGTGGAGCTAGTACAACGTGAAAAGTCGCCTGGGGGACCTGGTATACGGCATTAAGCTCCCATCAGGAAAGCCGGGGCGAGACTCAACTCCAAGCTTGAGCCCATTTACCCTTTTTGCAACTGCGCAAGTCTAGTCCCGAGGTCGTACTCGCTGCGGTTTTTCTCGAAATATATCCTTTGGTGGCAATTTTGGGGGTTTTTATTCAATTGTGCTTGTGTTGATAGGTTGGAAGGTGCTCATTGCGGGGACGGCGGGCAGGGCGGGCAGGGATGCATTCGCTCCAGGCTCTAGATCGAGCAACCAAGAATTCTGCCCCCGAAAGCTTAATCTTCCCCTCTATGGTTCGCCCATCTCACGTACGCGATAGGAATCTAATTCTAAACAAGTCTTGCTGCCGCGCTGTTGGAACCTGGCTCCTTCCACCCCCCCTTTTCGCGCTTCACACTTTTCTGGCGGAATTTGGACTCCTTGAGCTACATTGGCCGTTTTCACAACTAGGATAAAGTGCTAGACACCCAGTAATGGGTGATTATAACCTTGAGTGGAGCCCAGAACCAAAGAACTCGCGGTGTTCCGAGCATAAGGACCATGGCGAGAAGTCCTTGCTCACACCTCCAGTAAGTGTTATGTACCTTCATTCGGCTGCTCCTAAATCCTTCTGTATAGCCGTCAGGACATCGCGAGGATGAATTCGACCAACTTGCCATCAGGATCCCCCAGCCTGGTTCTTCGCAGCCCGAATGCGTCGACACGCCGACAGGACCACGCATCAACTCCGACATCCTCTTCGTCAGCAGCGACGTCGCGTATTTTCACGCCCACTCGCCTGTCATACTTGCTGCATCTCGCAACTTGTTCAATCACACCCTGCCAGACCCTTCACTCCGAGACGCGGGCAAACAGAAATCCAGAGACGAGGGTTACTTCGGAGCGAGCCCATTATTTGCCGTCCCTGAAACATCGATGATATTTAATATCATTATCCACGCTATATACCGGGTCTCTTGTGCACATTACCATCCCTCGCTCGACGACCTCACAGAGGCCGTCGGCGCCCTGCAAAAGTACGGTATCGAGCCCAGCGCCCTCATCACACCTACGTCAGCGCTGTTCAACCAACTGCTATCCCACGCACCTGATCGAGCTTTCGATATCTACGCCTTCGCATCGCAGCACAACCTGCACGACCTTGCCGTATCCGCCTCTGCATACCTGCGCGCCTTCCCGCTACACGACCTCACAGACGAGATGGCTCAGCGCGTGGACGGGGTGTATATGAAGAAGCTGTTCTTCATGCATTTTGGCCGGATTGAAGCGCTGAAAAGGCTCTTATTCCCGCCGCCATATCCACATGATGCATCGTCGGGGTGTGGCCCTGAGCATAAAGATGCCGTGAACAGGGCGTGGACGATGGCCGCTGTCCAGTTAGCATTGAATGTCCGAGTCGGTACGTGCCGGAAAGCTGATTCCAAGCATATTCGTCTGAGAACTGCCTTTTGTAGATTTGACGGAGAGCGACTTGCGGGCTGCCTTTTTTACAGTGGAAAGCGACCTTACCTGCAAGCTATGCCGGGCTGCCGTAGCAGACCGTCTTGACATTCTGACTTTGGGCTGGTCGAGGGTCAAGGTACAGTCCATCTCTTTGCGGCACTTTAAATGTATTGACACGAAATAAAACTAGGGGACCATTTGAGACCGTATTCAGGCGAAATATCTGCGGGTTGCCACGCTTAAGGTTTGTTTTTTTCTGATACGTGTCCTCAAGTTGCACTGATGAGTTCCGTCGTGTAAGATTCTAGGCCGGCGGTGATAGACATCATCACGAGCGCTACTGGGTAACAGTCAGTGGCAGACGGCCGCGGTGGTTGCTGGCACAAGGCCAGTTGCTCAGCGCCGTTACAAGCAACGAAGACTGGAACTCCAGGTGTTACGTAGGGTTTTGCAACTTTGGCACGGTGCATCCTGGTGCATCCTTGGATTGCATGTAATCTAGTACCTACGAGATACCAATATACCTTTCAACTTGTTTCAATGCCGGAGATTCCGGGTCCACAAAAAATTGTCTTGCTGCACGTCTGTGCGATGATACTAGAAATTGTAAAGCGGCAATAACTTCACAGTTTTGCACATGTACGCCAATAAAAAGAGTTGGTGCACTTGACTGCAATCCTGCTCTGCGCCTAGCTCGCGTTCTCAGTCAGAGATGTGGCGCGTGTGATGCCCCGGCACGTTGGCCTGCTGGTGCTTCTCTCCGCTAAACCTCCTCTTTCCCCTTCGTATTTCCCTGCCAGCTTCCGGGCCTCGATCTGCCGCCGGAGAGCTGCGTTGACGTCAGGAATGACATGGGTATGCGCTAATAGACCAGATGGTATGCTTGCCGTGCAAATTGGACGGGTTTCGTCGCGGAGGCTTCTGATTTTGGTGGTTGCACACCAAACCTTCATCTCCGTCTCCTTTCCCACATCCATTGCCAGCAAGAGCCACAATCTTCCACTGCGACTACTCTTTCCCCCGGTTGACCCTCCTCCAGCATTTCAGACGAGCATTCCCTAAGCGATCGAGATCGCTCAACTAGGCGAATACCAGCATGATAGGGTAGGCCTGCTGAATGTTGCACCGTGCGTTGTTGAGCATATTAAGCCCAGGTCATAGTTAGATTCCACTCTAAGCCAAGCTAGATGGCTCCGAGCAGCTTCATTCCCCAGGGTAGAACCGGGAAGGCGGTTCAGACATGTGGTCTCGTTCAACAAGATATCACTATTGTGTCACGAATACAAGACGTCGAGCCACAAAGTTTCCGGTAGCTTCCTCTGGCAAGATATGCCCAGTAACCGACTGGGAGTGGTTCTCAAGGGTCCGACATTTCGCGAGCGCCCAATCCTGTGCTCGACTGCGCATGGCTAGGCCGCCTCCAGCATCAAGGATTGAAATATACACTTGGTGCGTGGGGATTGAATCATACCCAGGAGACGTACAGGACGCATTTGCGACAAATGGCAGTTCAATTCCCAATCAGCTTGCGGTCTCAGAAGTGATGACGAGTGGTTTCACCCAGTCCACGTTCGGCATTCTTTTTATCCACTCGGCGCACTGGTTTAGCGGTTTCTCTTTCTGGATGGACATGCCTAACGATGAGGCGATACTGAAATATTGGGACAATATTCGAGCCTTTGTGGAGCCATATGGAGTTTAGACACGGGGTTCTCGCTCGACTCGATCGCATTGGGCTGCAAGCTGCCTGCAACCGAGAGTCTGGCTCAAATCCTCGCAGGTCGCCAAAGCCGGACGATTGAGTGCATGCCTTGTGAGAGAAAGCTAAATCTTGCTCCAAGCTATCCACCTCTGCCTTCGACCGTCCCTCGTGGGTTTCCAGACCATTGCACATCCACTGTCTTTCCAGCCGATCACCCTCCCAAGACCAGTGGCCTCAGGACAGGGCCACTGTGATATGGATTTCTGGGATGGTTCGGCCAACTCATTGGCGTTATTGGACAACACCCACAGCACCGCGGGGTACACACAGGCATATATCCATCGACCGGTGCGTAGACTCGCTCGTGCAAATATCAGGCCGATTTTCAACAACTTCTTGCCGACAGGATGCTATCGATGATACGGGCGACTCAGAAAACGCCAGGCCATTAGCGTTCACAGACTACCGCACATTCGGATCCAACTCAGATCTGATCATCTTAACGAGTGACTATGTCTGTTTCCACCTCCATTCTGACACACTCCAGGCTGCCTCCCACAACGACTTCAACCATATACTTCAAGATTTCAACCCAGGCGATAGGGCAGAATTCGACGCCAACCCGATGTTCACAGTACACGATACATCCATCGTGTTCACCATGATTGTATGCGCCATCTACGGCCTTCCTTTTGCAGAATATAGCCCCTCATTTGCAACGCTTGACTTGGCGGTCGACGGTATGAAAACTTACGGCCTCTCAGTCGAAGTCATCATCGCTCCCAACACCCCACTGTATGAAATCCTCTTGACGCACGCAGAGACGTACAGCCTCGAGCTTTACGCCCTCGCCGCGTACCATGACCTATACGATCTGGCGGTCGTAGCATCCTCCTACCTTCTTTCCTTCCAGCTGTCGTCACTTAGCGATGAGATGGCAGCCCGGATCGGTGCCCTTTACCTCAAGCGGCTGTTTTTTATGCACCTCGGGCGCGCGGAGGCGCTGAGGCGATTCCTTCTCCCACCTCCATACCCGCACCCGCCAACCGAGACATGCGATCACACGAAGCAGATGGCGTTGACGCGGGCGTGGGCACTGGCTGCATCATCTCTGGCGTGGGATCCGCGAGTTGGTACGCCTGCTCAGCCTTTCTATTGGCGATTTTGCACTCAATCGCCACTCTTTCAGATGTCACCGCTGACGCCATTCGGGTCGTTCTAACCCCCCTGGGCGACCATCTGGCGTGCGAACAGTGCCAAAGTGGGCTCGAAGAAAGAATTAATACTCTAACGCGACGCTGGGCCTCCACAAAGGTACCGTGCTCCAACCCTTTCGCTTTAACTCACCATAATTTACAGTGCGTTCCATCCAGAGGTCGATTTGATTTTTAGGGAACCGGCACATGTGGCATTTTCTTCTTCTTCTGCTTCTTCTTGATCATCATCATCTTTTTCTTCTTCATCTTCTTTTTCCTCGTCTTCATCTTCTCCTTCATTTCCATTTCCATCATTACATGCTTGACAGGTTCTTTTCTTTGGACTTACTGCTATCGCTTGTCTTTGTACTCAGATTTCCCCCACGTCTGTAACCACATCACATTTTGATTGTTGTATCTCTCTCTCTCTTTGGTGGGTGCTTCAGGGCAGGTAGATTTCTCAGCATCATCTTTATATCACACAGCAATCTACTTACTATCGCTTTCTCCTGGGTTTTATGTCACAGGGCGTTTGCAGCAATCGAGTTCTTAATAAATCATGCACTGTCACAATAGAGGCTTCTGATGATGCCCAATAACTGGGATATAATGCATACTTTTTTTGTTTTTGTTTTTCGAAATCTATTGTTTAACCTCCATCGGGGAGGGTTTCCCTGTGGCAGAGGTGAACTTTCAATGTAACTGATCTAAATCCTACTGTTAGCCTCCGAAAGCAAACACTGGTATCCGTAATGTGATGCACACTTAATTACCCCCCTTCCCGCCCATCCCCGCCCCTAAGTAAGAGCGAGTGATACTCATGATCATCAGATGTGCAAGCAAGCAGCTAGTCGTGGTGATTATGCGCACTTTACATCGGTCAGATGTCGCGCGGCATGCCACACCGACGGAAGCTTCGCATATACATTGTATGGCGGCAGAAAAGTGCTCGAGGGCGATATCAATCACATACCCCCCTTTGCTCAAACTGCCTTTTCAGCGGTTTATAAGCCATGCGTAGTATGTAATGCGTGTGTAGCTTTACCGAGCCGAACACTTGTTAGAGGCTAGATCGCGCCTCTCTCCATCGTCACATTGACTCGGAATGGAGGGTTGATCGACAAAGAATGATCCAGAAAAATTGAACTGTGAAACTCCCTATTGCATCAGCTTGGAAATAAGTTAATGCTCGAGTGTATTCATTGGAAAATGAACGTGTGAGATCATAACAATTCAGATTAACGCGTACGGGTATGTAACAAACAGGAGGTATCACAACACAAGACGAGTCGTGTGGTGGGTCATACAGAAGCTACGACTCGAGAAGGATAACAGAGAGAGAGAAATGTAGATTTGTGTTTTAAAAAAGGGAATTGTGGAAAAGTCATAAGAAATCGTAGAAGAGTCGTCAGGAAGAACTACTCGGCAAATGATGTGTAGAGCCTACTGCAATTCGTCAGTATCTTTCAAATTGTGAAATTTCGGCAAACCTGACCTTAAAAACTGCCCGGAGAATGCCCCGCCTCATGGATCGCCCGAGCTTGCGGGGTACCAAAGTCCGATTGGCTATAGGCACACCCAAAACGACGACAAGGCAACCGGACTGGTGTCTGTTGTGCTGCCGGATACGAACCCTGCCCAACATGTCCATAAGACTGCTTTCCCGCCGCTGGCGGTAACGGGGAGTCCTTGAAGGGGAAATCAGGATGGTAAGCCGTTGGATCCTGGCTTGATGGGTACCAAGTCCGCTGCCGGGGGTTCGAAAGTTGGGGCTGGGGGTTGGAAGGCTGGGAAGGATTGCCTTGCTGCGAATTATATGTGTGGGGCTGCGTCGCTTGTGGGCTAATACTCAGGCGGAACATCATGTCGCCGCCAGGGCTTCGCAGGCTCGAGGTCGTTGAGGCCGGGATCGGGATCGGGGTGGTAATAGTGTATGAATCTCTGCTGTTGCCGCCGTTGCCGCCGTTGTTGCCGCTCATTTTGCGTGGTGCTGTTTGTTGGAGGAAAGTGCGAATGATTTGGCAAGTGCGATGGAGATAAACTTTGCTGTTGTCCTGCTGATGACAATCAAAAGTGATGGAGGAGAATAGCGATTTCGCCAGTACCTTTATACCTGCTCAAGGTGCCCCCTCACAAGGTAAAGCCATAATCGCGGAGTTCGAGCGCACAACGTCGCGATGGCTGTTCGAGTGTTGTTGACCCAATGAGACGAGCAGAGCACAACCTCCCCGTGGCAAATGACGCTAGAATGGGAATCCAAGTATCTAAGAACCCAAGTATCGTATATCATTGTAGGTCCTTCCTGTGCCCGTGTTTGTAAAAATGCACTGCTACGGCTGTTCTTCAATGCGCCACGGATGCGGTGCCGCCAGTATCACGCCTCCGGCTAAAGGTCCGACATGGGCGCTTACTATTGTATGAGCAGCAAGGAGGGGGGGGGAGGTTGTCTCTGTTCCACGCGATGAGGCCGGTTGCGGCAGATGAGTAACGTAGTAATCTTGCGAATTAAGGCCATTTCGAGATGCCAAGATGGGCAACCAGATCAATATCCATAGTCATCAATTACAAAGCACAACACCCCGCCTGTCTGGGTTGTTGTCGCGGGCAGGTGATAACTGGCAAGGAAAACAAGGAAGAAACTTCCCTCCACACTCAATCTCGTCATGTTCAAGTTCCTAGGGCGCAGCTGGTTAGAAAAACAATTAACATCCTAGCAGGGCATCCATCCCTGTCACTCCTTGTTCCCCTTGTTCGCCACCAGATTTTCGTACCATGACCTCGTGAGTGTCATATAGTCGAAAGTGCTGAGATTAGGCCGTTTCGAACAGGGACACCTCGAAGCAACATCTGAAAAGGTAGTGTTCCGCAAGCCAGCTGGTGTCGCAGTCATATGTGATGGGGCATATCATCCGCATTCACTCCGTATCGCTGCCCTTCGCAAATTATGACAAGTAGTTGGGGGCATAAATAGCACTTGGATTGAGATACTATTCCTGACCGAGACCCCCAGCGCAAATCAAGATCCAGACAAAAAGTGCAAAGCAGAGAGATCGCAAGCTCCCCAAGGTCCACGATAGTTTTGAAGTTTGAATGACATCGACGAGGTCCCACTGCATTTGAGCCAGTATTTCACAGTCTGAGGGCTAGCAGTACCAGTTACAACTTTTTTTCTTCGATTCGAATTTCGGAAAGCATGCAAACCGGCAGATGAGCGGCGGAGGTTCAAACGTCGAAACTTGACATTGCTTTGACTCAGCTTGGAAGATGCTTCATGAGGCAGAACTCACCTGGAAATGTAGGTCCAACACATTGTTGAGCAGACAATGAAGGTCAAAAACATTGGAAGAGGATATTATAAAGCGACTCCGGCCGCATTGCATCCGAGCTGCTTGCGAACGGAACAATATTATATAAATTTCCGGAGACAGTTTCTCAACCTTTTCACTTGCGCTTCCCAGCTGCGCTGCGACATTTCCTCGTATATCACGCTATGATGGAATCTGGATCTTATCATGCTTCGAACAAGTCATTTTCAAACTGCATCAAAAGCGCAAAGCGTCCCTCCTCTGCAGATTCTTGGCAGATTCACCAACACGCGAGTTTGCTCTTCCGAGTTGGACCTGGATACACACACAGCACACACTGTCCTCGCTGAATCCAACCAGATTTCCACTGATTCCATTGATGTCAGTACTTGGTTGCGGCTGTCTGTCCACCCATGCTTTGAGGTGCGTCCGCTGCAAGCGCACCATTTTAAACCAGATGTCACTCACCAGGCTCGGGCTCACGAGAATATTATGGCGAACAAGGAGCCCCCCCTTGCTATGATGGTACTCGACCTTCCAATCGGCTACTGGAACACACCAAACATAACGGAACCGGGTGAGGGGTCGTTGGCCCTTCGTAGGATTGAGAGGTTACTCGACTTCCAACACGCCTCATTTGTGTAACATAGACAAATCTCCTCCTTGCCACGTATGCCATATGCGCGCAACATCCACATCGGATCCTTTGCCGGAGGGCAGTGATTCAGACGGTGGCAGTGCCCAGCAAATAACAGGAAAATCCAAGAAAAGCGATGCAAGTCGCGATACGGACTTGCGTAATCGGAAGCAACTACACCGATGTGCGATACTTGTATTTTTGCTTGTCTTCGCTTGTCACTTGTTATACAAGGAGGCCCATTTGATGGGACAGCTACATTCAAACAACCCTCGCGACGTTGTGCCTTCTTACGCCAGATCGCTCTTTTCCCTCATCACTCTCGACTATTTTCTTCAGCGTAACAACAAGCTCATTTCTATCATCGCTCTACACGCTCTTTGAAAACCCAATTTCTTGGTGCAATGAGCGGCAACAACCGCGGCTACAGTGGCATTCCGTTTAGCAATTGGGCCCAGACCCCGAACCCACTGAGTAACTCTACAGCCCAGTTGCCCTATGCCTCCTCGCGGCATGATTACTACCAACTATAAATTAAACAGGTAGATGTTCTCGGCTAGTTACCGAAGTGAGATATAACGATAGGGCTCCGCCAATATTCAGGGTTATGCGCTGCCAGACACCAGTCGCAGTCCAAGTAACTCCTTTCAAGCAACCTCACTGATCAATCTACCGCGGCCCAGCTCAACTTGAATGACAGAGGACCTGCGTCTCAAAGACGCCAAGCCGCGGTGTCCATTTTCTTGCGAGACTACATAATATGTGCTTAATGCAGAGCGAAAAGCACGAGTGCTGTTTCACTTCCCTGGCTAACTATCCAGAGGGTGCATCGACCCTCGCTTTATTCATTTTTATGTGGGCCACATCATACCCTCCTGCCTGACGTCAACGCGGATGCGGTTAGGAATTGAGTTTGGTGAGCCTTTACGCGGCATCTCCATTATCAAATCAAGACATACTGACGAAAGAGACAACACTTATTGTCGCACATCATCGTGATCCAGGCGGCTTTTTCCTTTTCGAACTTAAGTTTTATAATTGCGTAGCATATTGGTAGTACCGGTGATATCTCTTTTGGCACTTTTGTGATCCTGTGTAATTTTCTCCAATGTGTGTTACTCAGTTCTTGGTCGGTTCCCAAGTTCGACAGAAGCCGGCTGGAGCCTTCTTACATCAATAATATCACCCGTTCATCGCCCGCCTCTGAACATGGCACCGGCATTGAACACTTACTACCATGGATAGTTATGTATATCCTACTCTATCGAAACAGACTCGCAGGCTCAGCTGGACGACATCTTATGCAACCTAAATCCTGACTATCTAAACACTGCGGCGCAACAATTTGACCCTAATGACTCGGCCGCCATGAACACCGAGCACACAAATGTGCACTGTAGGCCAAATTGCATTTGAACCGAGCGCATATCCATCCGGCAGCTGCGCGTGCCTTGAGTCTATGTAAATAAAACAGACGGCAGAAAGGCCTGCAGAGGTGGAAAGGTACCAATTAGATTGGCCAGTATCCCGATGATATCATGCCAGGTCGCGTTGGAGTCCAAGCCTCCATCATTCAAGATACACACCAAGTCCAAGCTCGGGTTTCCAGCGGTCCGAGGGATTCAGGGAAGGTTGCATTAATACTGTACTGCATTGCATACGCGCGTATCGGATATATATCCCGTCGACGTTTGACGTTTGGCATTTGGCATTTGGCGTTTGGCGTTTGGCATGCGTTTGAATTTACGTCGCAAACATGCCAGATGCCAGATGCCGGGCTGCCGGGCTGCCGGGCTGCCGGGCTGCACTCGATCAGTCGGTCGACACCGCGGTACCGAGGGATGCCTGCCTGCCCAAAGCCTGCCATATCCTGCCAGTGCCATGCCGTTATTCCGTCGAGCCTGCCGAGAGGATGTACTGCCTTGTACCGCGCACCGTGCGGGCCGGGAGCCACTAGTCACCAGCCGCCCGAGAATGCTCGAGATACCAGAAGATACCGATGAGGAGAAGATAAGATCATTGGAATAATCTTGATTGCAATTGGCCGGCCCCCGGGGCTTTGGCGCTGTCTTCGTCTTCGTCGGGAAGGCAAAGTTGCGCATTGCGCATTGCGAATTGCGAAGGATTGGGGAAGAGCTTGAGTCTTGAGTCTTGACTCCTGACTCCTGACTCTTGGGGCGTGGGCTGCAGGGGCGAGGATCTTCCTCCGTAATACTGATACGCGGCCCAGGGCTCAGAGTTTCGAAAGAGGATGATGGTTGACCCGGATGCATGGACGATATTGCGATAGCCCTGCGTGTCAAGGAAGGTCAGCAGTCAAGCAGTCAAGTTTCAACACACGATTCAAGTATCAATTCAGCGGTGTGGTTACATGTATGAGAAGGCACGGCCCGAGCTCGTCAAAGAACAAAGAGCGAGCGTGCGGTCTGAGCCGACCGAGATTAAATAAGAAGGACACCAGGAGAGCACGAATGAAAACGGGTGGGGACGGGCCCGCGCTGGGGCGCCGTGCACAGCGCATAACACACCACGTAAAGATGGCAAAGATGTTCGAGTTCCAGAGCCCAGTTGCACGGCAGGCAGGCAGCACCTCCAGCCGCCGGCACAATCTGGATTAATATGTCGGCTGATGTCTTCCTCCGTGATGTGCAGCTCGAAGCGGAAGGGGGATGGGCTTGAGCCTTGAGCCTTGACATTGGATATTGTAATGTACGTCGGTAGGCGACCGATCTGTCAGCCCTGGATGCCAAAGAAGACCGGTCAAGACTCAAGACTCACGGCGAATGAAATTCATATGTGTTGAAATTTGAAACGGTACGTACGTCAGGTACCAGCGAGCAGGACACAACCTGAAGGACTGAAACTGCTGTCGGAGATCAGAGAAGAGACGCAACAGCAAGGTTGTTGGTTAGCGTCTGGGTAGAAGTGCACGACGAGGTGTGATTGACGTTAGGTGTGATGATGGAGATGAGGTGTGATGCGATGAGGTCTGCCGGCCCAAGCCTGACTGATTGACAGGGCAGAAACAAGACGCGCACAGCTCGCGAGCTGGGTGCGATCGGACGTGCTGAGAATGAAGCCGGGAGGGGCAGACGTGCGAGGCCCGGAGAGGAAAGACCCGGGACGATGTTGACATCAGTAGACGGAGCCGATGCAGATAGCCCGGGATGTCGATGTCAAAGAAGATCAAATACGAGGGACGTGGGTGCACGATCAGACGTGTCGAAGTGCCGGCGAGGTGAAATGATAGGTGAAATAGCTACTGGTAAGTTGTGTGTAAGTTCAACGTTAATGTTGGGTGGCGTGTGTTGTGGAGCAGTGGCTCATTGATATTGCTATCATCTATGTCGAAAACGTGGACATCAGATGCGGAATGCACGACGCGGAACAATAGCAATGATTATGGAGGCTAGCCAGAATTTGCAGCAGCAAGACGCAGGACGCCGGGCACGAGGCCCACGAAGTCCAAGCCGCGGGGAGATTGGCCAAAGGTGGAAGTGTTCAGCCCAAATCGGGGGTTCCCATTCAAAGCCCAACTATCATAACCGGGCACCGAACACCGATTCGGAGCACCGATCGCGTGTACATGCATGGAGTTTGAACCGGAACGTGCCTGCTCGCATAACAGAGGAAGCAAGGAAGCAAGGGGACGACGTCGACAGCGCAGATTAGATTTCATTGATTGTGTGGACAGTCAGGCTCGCAAGCTATACCAGGCAATACCGCGGGAGCGAAGCGAGCATTGAATGTTGAGCATTCGTCATTGCGTGCCTGGGCCCTGGGGACGCGCGCGGGAGAGGAGAGCGGGGGCAGCCGTCGCCGGAAGTTCAAAGTTGGGTGGCGCTCCACGGTGTTTTGTGCAGTGGATCCGAGTCGTCGCATGTGCAGAGTTCAAACGTGCGTTGGCGCCATTGATTCAGATCGGCTGCAGAGTACAGTGTACACGGCGCTGCCAGAGCAATGGAGGCTGGCGAGTATTTCCTGTGTCTGAGTCGCGAGCATTAATATATAATATTGCTCACTTTGCCCGCGCCCTGGTCGCGACCCGCCATCCCCAGAACAATGGCGGCCAGCATTTGCACTTGCCACTGAGGCCTCAATCCGTGGCCAGGATCCGGGCCCGACATATCCGCTCATATCCGTGGTGTGCCTGGAATCGGGAGAGCAGCCGTTTATATATATAACTTACATATGTACCGTTATCGTCACCGTCACCGTCACCGTCGCCGGCGTCGCCGGCGATCTCGAAATTTCGAATGGCAGTGGGGAGGGAAGGTTGTGCGGCCGCGCGCGGGTTCAAAGGGGGCCCAATTCCAAATTAATATTGTTGTGTCAGTGCCTTGCCAGTGCCACTTTGCATTGCATAACGCTTGGGTTTTGGGTTGGGCGCGAGGAAATAGAGGGGGTGCGCCGAGCGGCGAACGGTATGTGCTCCCGAACAGCATAGAGTCTGTGGTCTGTGTAGCCGCCGGCGTGATTGACGATCACGGTGGCGGGGCAGAGAAGGCTTGACTTGCCCGGGCCGGGGATATCGCGCGCTCGGTGCGAGCGCACATGGTGAAGCCGCGGGATGAGCGATGGAAGAGGAATGGCTCGGGGGAATGTCGACTCGGAAGCGTGGGTGGACGATCAGACGCGGGAAGTGAAAGTTGGGTGAAGTGGTCGTCCGTGTACGTTAACATTGACGACATCAGATGCACGACGCATAAATAGTTGAGCATTTGTATTCTTCTCGCAAAGGCACGATAGCGAGCAGGCAGCGACGGGCATCGAGGCCCGCAAAGTAGCCACCAAACGCGGTCAGCCATCGCCGATCGATCGACCTGGACCTGGCGGACACAGGGGGGCGATTAGCCTAATGCGGAAGCGTCCAGCCCAAACGAGACATGGCTGACAGCTAACCCCAAGCCGTAAGGTGCAGGCAGCCTCGTATTTAACAGCTGGCGTCTTCTTGGCCCTCGAGCTATCCCCTCGCCCCTGTCGTCGTATCTCCGTCGTATTTGAGGTGCCATGCATCCCCGAAATAGCAGCCCAGCGGTGCCCTCGCGCGGTCTGCTCGTCAACGTCCTGCGTGTGCTGTGGATTGCCGTCGTGCTGTGGTGCGAGGTCGGCGTCTTCTTCTCCAGTCTGCACAGCTGCAACTGGCCCGATGCCTCCATAGCAGGCCTCCAGGTGCGCCCGTCCCAGTCCCCTACTGATACCAACGCTGACTGCGACGACAGCACGGAACACCGACGCCGGCGCACGTCCTGCTCATCTCCGACCCGCAAATCAACCACTCCCCCGCCCAAGGCCTCGTCCCTACTTCATGGGCGGGCCTGCGCCAAGCCCTTTCCCACGCCGACATGCGCAAGGCTTGGCGCCTCACCCGCCGCCTGCGCCCCCAGGCCGTCATCTGCCTCGGCGACATGCTCGCCTCGGGGCGCACCGCCCAGTCGGACCAGCAGTGAGTCGAGTGCGGTGCACTGCGATTGGGATGAGCGCTGACTGCGTTTTGTGCAGGTACGAGGAGCAATATAATGCGTTCAGGGAGGTCTTCCCGCTCGACGGCGCCGTGCCGATGTACTATCTGCCCGGGAACAACGATGTGGGGTGAGTGTCCGTTCCATCCCCTGGCCCTTTCCTGTCCATTTCCTGGCTCTGCGCGCGCTGGCGGCTGGCGAACTTTCTTTCCGTCCGTTCCGCTTCGTCCCTTTGCCTTATCTTATTGCCGCCCCGCCCCCGTTCCCTATTGCCCATTTCCAATTTACTAACACCCTCCCCGCCCCCCAGGCTCGGCCGCTCCCCGACGATATCAACCCTCACCCGCGCGCGCTACACGCGCCACTTCGGCCCGCCGAACCAGGTGCTGCGCCTCGGCGGGCACGACCTCGTGCTCCTCGACGCGCCCGGGCTCGTCGAGGAGGACTACCAGCGCCACGCGTCCGCGCGCGCGAAGAAGGGCAAGCGGCAGGCCGACGGCGATTATGCGTATGCTTCCGCTTCTACGGGCGCGGGTGTGGGTGTGGGTGGTGTTGGCGCGGGTGGGGGTGCGTATGCGGGGTACGAGGGCGTGAAGGGCGGGGCGGTCGAGTTCGTCAAGGGGCTCATCGAGAATGCGACGGGAACGGCAGACGTCCCGCGCATCCTGCTCACGCACATCCCCCTCGCGCACCCCGAGTCCGCGCGCGGCGGCATGGCGTGCGGGCCCCTGCGCGAGCGCGGCGGGACGCTCAGGCGCGGCGTGGGGAGGGGGTGGCAGAACACGCTCGACCGCGCGACGAGCGAGCGCGGTGAGGGCGGCGTGCGCCCGCGCGCGGTGTTCAGCGGGGACGATCGGGACTACTGCGAGTACACGCACCCGCAGCCGCACGGGAATGGGGGTGTGGGTGGAGGGAATGGGGAGGGCGTGCGGGAGGTGACGATCAAGTCGTTCTCGCTCGCGAATAATATCAGAAGGCCGGGGTTCCAGCTGCTCTCGCTCGCCCCCCCTCCTCCCCCTTCCGCGCATTCCGAAAATCAGCATACGACAGATCAGGGGCAGGAGCAGACGGAGCCAGGGAAGACATGGGCGGACGCGCCGTGCGCGCTCCCGGACCGCCGCGCGCTGCTCACCACGTTCTACGTCCCGCTCACGATCCTCACCGCGCTCGCGCTGCTCCTCTCGAACCTCGTGCTGCCCAACCTGCGCCCCGTGCGGATGTCCTCCAAGCCGCTCCAGGAGGGGCGGGAGGGCAAGGAGGGGAGGGAGGGGCGGGGGGGGCGGGCGCGCCCGGGGGCGCTGCACCTCGCGCCGTTCGCGTTCACGCCGCCCGCGGGGACCAGCGCGCCCGACACGCCGTGGGGCCCGCTCTCGCCGTTCACGCCCTTCCCCGACGCGCATTCCGGCTCTGGCTCTCATTCCGGCTCTGCGGGGCGCCCGAAGGTGAACGTGCGCATCCCCAGTGCGGCAGGCGCGGGGATCGGGCTGGGGCTGGGGTTGGGAGTGGGGCAGCGGAGCGGGAGCACGAGCGGGACGGACACGCCGCTGCTCACGCCGAGCGCGCACGAGGAGGACGGCGGCGGCTACGCGCACTGGGCGGGGGACGCGGAGGGTGCGGTGCTGAGCGACGGAGACGGAGAGGGATATGGGGAGGGGGACGCCGAGGGCGAGGGCGAGTTCTTCCCGCACCAGTACGACGCGGACCACCACGCGCACGCGCGCGCAAGGACGCACTGGCCCGACGGCGAGCACGGGGACGAGTATGCGTACGGGCACGGCGAGGAGGCGGAGGGCGTGCTCTTTGCGCCGCCGAACTCAAAGGCGCGCCCGCAGCACTCACGCGCG
>KV417480.1:64286-85828 GCA_001630335.1 Athelia psychrophila | reverse complement strand
CCAAGTCGTACTTCCTCCCCGCGCCGAGCACCAGCCCGCGCGCCGGCGCCGCGCGGCTCGCGGGCGGGAGCGGGAGCGAGGCGTGGACGTGCTCGTTCGTGCTGGGCGGGCGGCGGCGGCGCATCACGCTGCGCGCGCCGACGCTCGGGGCGCTGCTCGACCTGCGCGAGCTCGCGCGCGACGCGTGGGGCGCGGGCACGGGCCGCGGCGGCATGGGCGGGCTGGCGCTGGGCGGGCGGCGCGGGGTGCGCGCGGTGGCGCGCGGGGTGCTCGGCGACGCGCTGCGCGTGCTGGGCCCCACGGGCGCGGTGTGGTGGGCTGTTGTGTGGCTGGCGTTCTAGCTGGGCGTTCAAACTTCGAACTCTCGGCTTTGGTTTTGGTTTTGATTTTTTACTGGGCGTGCGTCCGGGCTCCAAGGCTCCAAGGACGAAAAGCACTGGAGACGGATTGATTTTAACGGACCTTTATTCTATTTAAATAAGGAACAAACATGAACATCAACATGAACATTGCGATATTAGATATATTACCGCGCATACCATTTGTATAAGAGCTGCTGCACTTTAATCGAGGCTGTCGTGTACGTTACATGTGTGCTTGTATCGAAGGGATATACAAGCTCGAGGCCGCAATGATTGTATTGTCTGTATGTTTGTGTGCGCCCCTGCGCCTCTGCGTCTGTCCTGTCGTGCAGGGTAGTCAAATTGGTATCCTTACCTATATACAATCATGTGCACATTGGGGTTGTTCTACTTTGCAAGGATCCCATGCGTCTATCCTGCCATGTATTACGTGGGTCTTGCTTATAAGTTATATCGATGAGCGGGGGTGTACAAGCACAAAACAACTAGTTCGAGGATTCCTCTGGCGTCAAGTTGGTCGTATTGTCTGTATATAATCGCGTGCAGACTGGGATGGTTCTATTTACCAGTCTCCCCTGCATCTGTCCTCTGATATTGAGTGCCAAAGGAGCCCGTGTCCCTGATCAGGGCGGAGGGGTCAAAATGGAAGTTGCTGAGGCAGGAGACGCGCTGGCACCCGACCCGACGGGGGCTTCAAAGACCTGTTGACTGAGGGCTTGTACCACGTAGTTGCCGTCGAGGAAGCCGTGGCCAGCCACAAACGTCTGCAGCCTGCAAGCAGATCGATCCAAGAACTGACAGAGCGACTGTTCAAACAAGGTCGCGGCGTCTGCCAATAACTGCCCATTCGCACCAACGAAGTAGATATATAGATGCAGTAATGAAGGAAGGTCCAGAAGATTGAGAAGCTGCTGTAGTTCGTCCATGCTGGTGAATGATACCCGCAAAGAGCGCAAGTTGGGTAGGTGGGCGCGTGCGCCCGACCCGCCCGACCCTGTCCGGAAGAAAATGTTGTCGCAGCGAATGAGATTTGGGGATTTCCTCAGGATGGCTACAAAAATCTCGACAGATTGGAAACACCCATCCAATCTCTCTAGTTGCTCCCAGGGCATTCGCATTGACGGTCTCGGCGGGGAACAATTGATGAAGTTGAGCGAGACCCTGCGGAGTCTGGGAGCTGTGGCAAACATCTCGAGTGAATCCGATGCACCCAACTCCTGGGGACCTTTGTCAACCCGTATGACCAAACTTTCGAGCATAGGCAAGGTGCAGGCGGCTAGCGCATGCTGCATCTGAAGCATGGACTTCCAAGGGCACTTGATAACAAGGATGCGCCAGCGTGCGGCTGACGGCGCAATGGTATCGACCAGCAATCGCAGACGCTCCTCCTCCTCGGAAAGATATCCTGCCAGCGCAAAGCCAATGAGATTGGGATTTTTTTCAATATGGATGTCAACTTTGACGTTCAGGGTGCAGGTGCCGGAGCGGGCAGAGAAGAGGTTGAACTTCGCCTTGGCCTGGTGTACAAAATCGTCTTTGGCGGGGCCGAAGTCGCAGATATAGATCCGAGACCATAGACTCGGGGATGAAAGGCATATGGCTCTCCATCGTTTAGAAACTCCTGCGAGAAGCATGGCATCGTGTCCGTCCTCAGCATTAACGTAGGTGAAGAAGATCAGGGATAGGACATCATCAGGGACTGATCTTACAGGCGCAGTAATGCACCTGTATTTGCACATGGATGCCTGGAGACTTTGCTGTTGGCGTTTGTAACGACCTTGTTCTTCCAGGATTGCCTCTTCGATCTGCTGTAGGTGTGTCATATGCTCGTCGATCTGATACAGACGGCCAGTGATGTACAGTTGAAAGCGTTGCGCATCTTCCCTTTGGAGATCGGTTGGGGTGCTGTGGGAGAGTATCAACTCGTCTGGCGGTGGAGGACAGGGAATGAACAGTTCTGGATGGAAGACGAGGTCCAATTGGTTGCACTTGCGACATTTCATTTTGCTGTAATATCCAGGATATGTCATTGTAATTTTTGCAGACGGGTAAGTATGAAGGTAACTACCTACTGGAATAGTCACTGCCGGTGGGGTGGTGGTTGTGACGAGAATGATTTTGCGTTTGGATTTTGGAAGCACATATGCGTTTAGCGCTGAGCGCGGCGGTCTTATGTATTTCGTCCGACCACCATTTTAAAGTCAACCGTCACGCATGCGCATCATGTGTTCTTCAAACACTCAAGCGCTGTATATCGAGCAAGTGGGTGGCTACCAACTATCATTCATCATTTCCGTATCGGACAAAGCTGAAGTTGGCAGATGTATTTTCGGGAACTGCACATAAAGGCGCTCCATTTGCAGGGCGTATTACTGTATACGTGCCTCCTTCATCAAGGACTACACGCCAGCGCTGTTTGTCGCTAACTTACTCTGTCCCACCGGAATGAAATCTGACGGTGGCGCATCTGGATGACTGTTCTTCTCGCCAGTTAAGGGATCCTGACTGTCATGTATGGCCTGAAACCTTACTTTGAGCTGAGCTGCCCTGTGACCGGTACCACTTTCCGCATCCCGGGCCGCAGGGAATTTTTCTAGTCGACTTGAAGCATGGAGGTCATCTAAAGTAGAGAATTTTGGTTCGCAAAATTATGCAAACCTCATTCGCGCACCTCAAGCACGAACACATCCATCAATAAATCAGGTTCACATTCTTAATAGTCATGATATTCATATATCATACGGCAACACACAGCTTACGCCAGTCGTCTTACCCCTCGTTCCTCGGGCCACTTTATATTCATTCCGGATCCATTATACACACAGCAAAACTGATGCTGACCCAACTAACTCAAACCTAACCCGCAAGGCTCATTGCCCACTCAGTCGCCTCACCCACCCTCGTATCTCGGGGGGTGCAGGCTCCTTCACTCGACGCAGGCCGACAATGCGAACGTTGAGCTTGGATAATGCGGACACTTCGTGGAAACGCGAACATCTGGATGATGTTCGCATTTGGCGTTTGGAAAACTTTGCGTACTCATATTATCTACTCATATATATACTTTGGAAGCATCCGTGCGCGCTGAAATAAATATTCTAGTTGTATAAAAGCACTGCATATTATGTAGTAATTACTGGCGAGTGATTTACCACCAAATTTATTGATCTCCATTCAAGCCCCCGCACTGAACCAACGATATCTGTAAACTCCACTCTCTTTGTGAAGGCTGATCAAAGGTTGATTGGACTCCGCAGACGCTGTCAACTTTGTGGTTGCAAGTACAGTGGCTGATCTTGGGTGTTGGGTGAGGAGAGAGTCTAAGGGTACAGCGATGCCTTGCAGTAAGCCATCTTAAGGGGCTCGCATGACTTTTGAATCATTATTACTAGCAAAACTTCCGTTTTTACCACTTGCCGTGACACATCGATGTATATGGCCTTGGGTACAAGTGAGCTTCAGATTTTCAGTTACAGTTCCAACCTCGTGACGCTATTGGTCCCGAGGTCCGGGATTCAGACACGACGCGACGACATTGTCCATTACCACTGCTATATCACTGCCTCGAACTCAGCGCTCAGCATCCAGGGGCGTCTTAATAGAATCAACTTGACCTTCTTGGATGTACATCATGGTCAAATCAGCTAATATGGTCCCTGCACTCTCAATTTCACTACACTTTTTTTTTTTTTTTTTTGATTCTCGTTTATTCTCCGCTGGGGCATAGCCCTATGGTAGAGATTTTCACTACACTTATTCTTGCTTGACATCGCCTACTATAGGATGGCTCGAATTCTCGCGACCTTGAGTGAGAAACCAAGTTTGACGCTATGCGTATCTACTCACGAGTTTCTCAGGAGCTTTTCTGGTACTCATTGGTGTACTCACATCCGTGAGATGTCCCTTGACTGAGTTGCCGACGGAAGTGATCGAAGAGATATTGCGACACGTCGATTGGAAATCTTTGCTACGTACGCGCGCTGTGAGTGCGGTTTACATTGGCTTATTGAGAGAGAGCAAACTTAAGACATCAGTAGTCTTGTAAAAGGCTGAGCAAGGTCTCAACGTCACTTTCCGTTTGGCGTGGACAGTATGCAAGATACGAGATCGCCAACCCAAACATGGCGCCCCTTGGTGCTCCCTTGGACACATATTCTCCTTTAGAGCTCGAGCAGGCGGTTCTTCGGCGTTATTCCGTTGAACAGGGATGGAGCTCACCGGACCAGCGTCCAGTCTCGATGGCCACCATCCAACACGCTAACGCGGAACGCGCTCAACTTCATATTGTAGAGGGAGGGAAATGGTTGCTCGCGAGCGTTGACGGCTCAGTTACGGCTTACGACTTGGATCATCCCAACCATCGTGGCCAAATCATCATACCTCAGTACACAGGGATGGCGGCATCGAATCTTACGGCGCACATAAGTGTCGACGTCTTTAGGAATATCTCAACCTTAACTTTCAATGTAGCCGTCTCCCTTCATTGTAGAGGTATGGTCGGTGCAGCCATAATCTGCTCTACTCCTGAGGGCTTCTTTGCTATTCAGCCAATCGCGATGCGACCCCAACATGGACAACCTTTTGGCGGGTCACTCAGCACGGGGACGGAATTGATGCAGAACTGCGAGCCATCCATCTCACATCCTTCAGTACACCGGGTAACTCCAGATGCACAAACGCGTACCTCCGGGATAAACTTTACGTCAGAAGGGTTGAGTATGATGTTGAGGATGACCGCGTCTATCTTATTGAGATCTATGCATGGGAGGAATCAGATCTTCACCAACATGAAAAATCTGTGATTACGGATAAAATTGGTGTGAGTGCAAACACCTTTGTCCCAAATCTTAACTGAACTGTATGCAGCGGGTTATGGTACGACTAATCCCAAATGGCAGGCTTCTGGTTCTCCGCCGCGCTGAAATCAACATATACGAGATCCCTCCTTTTGCAACTGTACCGGTATCTGATCAATACCAAGGCTCCCAGGTTGCACCCTTCATGTCTGTTCTGCTACCTGGAAACCGGCTTCTCGAAGGCGGAGTTTCGTCGATTCTCATGCAGCCATCAGATACCTACAGTCTCATTGCTTGCACCAACACTGGCATATATTTGGCGACACTCTCAGCAACAACATCTCATGTCCGACTTTTGCATGCGATTACGGATGAGCATCGCGACGCGTCATTCTCTCGTTTGGACACGACGCACTTGGGATGGCGAAGGGCTTATCTTATATATTACGATTATGCATTAGCTGTGAGTTATGATACAGAGGAGCGGGATAGAGCAGATGTTTCAGAAAGCTGTGCGTTCAGACGCGTTACCACCCCAGATGTCCGGGTACATCTTTCCTCGATGATGGATGAGAGCAGTGGTCGTATAGTCATGGCAGGATCAAAATCATCACTAACGGTATTTTATTACTCACTGCACGACGTCACTTAATAACTGCTGCCCAATGTATATTATTTCTGCATAGGCTATCAGGATGTTGAGCAGGTCTGCAGTGCTTCGAGTGGTCTGCAAGAACACCTCAAGCCCCAGCCGGTAATGTGATGTTCGATTACTCACCCAAATATACAAGACTGTCAGGAGCGTTTTTTCTCTTCCGTGGAAGTTCAATTTAGATGTATAAAAGCACCTGCTTTTCTCTGGCACGGACGAGACCACTCCAAACATCCACTCCTTTCCGTTAGTCAGGACAAATGGCATTTCTGATATTTGAAGCCTGCACGCCAGATTGTCAGTGTTGTCGTTGGTTGGGTGACGGAGTGTACACACCTGTACACACCCTGACGTCTTTTTGTTCTTCCTGGTGATGCAGATGCTGAAGAAAGGGTTGGTTGAGTCATGCCAAACGAAGTGTAAGTTTGATTGAGTCTCACGCCGCGATACCTTGTGCCGCCACCTGCGCCAGGTGACATTCCAGCTTTTCGTGAACATTCTTGGCCTCCATGAATAAGAGGCCCGCACCCCTTTCATTAGTATCGATATTCAAATTCTCGATTTAGATGTCTTGATAGTCTTCGATAAGCCCGATTCTGCTTGGCACATTGCCTCCTGCTCAAATGGCATCAGCTTGCTATCTCAGCAGCATCTACAAGTTACACCAATACAGGCATCTCGTACCTTCAAGAGCCTGGTATTGTTTTTCGGGAAACTTCCATAACAAATAATCCGTGAGGCCAGTCAACCTCATGCGAACTTTCCCATAAGTGATGACGGCCGGGGCTTTCGAAGAAATTGCCAACTCCGGGAAATTTGGATGACGAGCTCCAGCGCTTTTCAAAATCGACTTAACTCGATCAACCATTGGTCTATTGCCATGCGCGCAAAGTCTTCGAGCTGCGGAAGCTGGCTGATCAGAACAGAACACACGAGTCAAATAGTAACATGCAACATCCCTTGTCGATAACAGTGCTGTCCAGCAGTTCAAGGTTCTCGATCACAACCGTCTTGTCCCATTGTTCGAGCTTCTCCCAATCCCTTGCCGGCAGGGCAATTTTGCTCTTTAACCAATCTTGGGTCATCGTATCATTGTTAACGAGGACGAGGACTTGTTGGAATTCGGTACCAATCGATTCCAAGAGCGGCGTTGTCATCTTAGAAAGGGCACAGCCTAAATACCAGATAAGCATATCGCACACACCGATGATATAGAGTGCAAGAACTCAGACCTTGACTGTGGTGTATTTGATGTGGTCCTGCTCCTTGGCCCAATCTGCAGCCTTCTGATATTTCTCCTTCAGATGACGACGCTGGCGGGGCACCGATGGCACCGGGGGTGATTTGGACTTCTTCGAGCTCCTTGTATTTCTCCCAGTCGGTGGCTGTGTTTGCGTCAGCGGCTGTGTTTGCTTCGGCGGCTGCATTTTCTTGCGAGGCATAGTAGGGTGGGCTTGGAAATAGGAAAGGGATACTGGATGGTGAGAGGAGAGTTGCAACATGAGCGTGTGAGCTGTGCTCGGGTCGCCACTGGATCCTTCACCTCATGTTATCACAATGCGATGCGAGATAATGTAGGGGACACACGTTGCGCTCGAGACCTGCAGAGTAAAGTGGAAGGAGGCACGGCGATTGAAGCTGTGATTGTCTGGATCCCGCCAGAAGCAGCTAGGAACAACGCCGGGACGTATCGGGCTGTTAACAGACAGGAAACGCGCCAAACAAGCATTGCAGAGGTTGAACAAAGATGCACATTGGCTGCCTCGCATGAAACGTAAGGGATATCGTCTATCCTGTCCGATGATGATAACGATCTCGCTATCCCCACGGCGGAGATCTGAGGCACATATTCCCGAAGCGGCTGCGCGAAGAACATTAGTGGCAGCCTGCACATACATGGAAAACACCCACCATGCAAATTATCGACAAATTAAGGCACTTAGTCCTGGAGCGGTTCGTAAGTGGCAGGCTGTCCATCCACGGGAAACACGCATGAAAACCAATCAAGAGATTGAGGCGCTCATTCACGGAGGAGTTGCGCCGAGATCATGGGTGGCACATTGGACATACACGGACAACACTGCGAATGTTTCCCTGCACGATGGAATGGAAGGATGCAAGAGAGCCTGAGCCGAAACGAGGCGCGCAAGATCAGAAGCTGATAGCATTAGAACTCAGCGGCATTGTCAGTCTGTGTAGAGGGCTCAGTTTAGACTCTGTGCCACTGGCCACTGCTGCAAAACCTGTTGGCACAGCCGCGCGCCGCGATAACGATCACATGAAGTGAATTCCAGAGAGCTAAGCGTCCTTTGCAGAGATCCTCTCAAAATATGCACAGCAAAGTGAAGTGCGCCGTCCCAGTTCGAATCGCTCGAATTACAACGGTGTTCAAGCAAGTTGAAAGCTGGTCGAAAGCCTCCTTATCACCGGATCTGCGGATGGTGCGATGTTATCTCCGAATTGGGTGAATTGTGGGCCCTTCCTCTAGAAAAATAACAAGTTCGCGAAACAGGAGCACCAGGGTCCAGGATAGCCATTAATATTGGACAGCCAGCGTCGTCGGACCGGTCAAGTTATCACCTGTTGGTGTGCAAGCAACACTATGCATTTAGCCTAAGGCCGACTCAACGCGGACGCACAGTACCTATGATAGTACATGACGAGTCCGCCGGCGGAACCGTGTAAGGATGGATTGAAGTACTGAATCAATCCTGAATTGATGCAGGTTCGATCAAAAATTTATCTAGTGTCTGCCTAGGGAGACTAGTTGTGCCCCAAGCTTATACCAATGAATGTGGGAGTCGGAGGGACCATCTACTCGTGCTTATCGTCGCAGACCGTCTTCTTATGGGAAGAGGGAACCAATTCTAGGAGGGAACTGGCAGGAGCCTCGGAAGAAGAAGGCTGCCAGCGCGTCGCGGCGTGCCCGGGCAAGTGCTTGACAATACGTCACAGTTCATTTATGGCATAATCTCCCACGCGATGCACGGTATATACGCGCAGATGTAATAGACTCGATTCCAGTCTCCGTCGGTAGTTTATTATCGATAGCGTGAGGGGGGGGAAGGAAATAACGGAAAGGAGGAGGAGGACTGTGTGGCTTGGAGACTGGAAGAATTTAGCCACGATCGAGTACACGAACTTTCCAACTCCGACATTTCTTATTTAGGATTGTTTTCCCACTACCAAACATTGTGGCAATTCACGTTCGATGGCCTTTATAATTCAGTTCACGGTCGTCCGTGATGCGTGATTGAATCTACGGTCGATTGTATACAGTACTCTCAAGCAAGAAAGACAAGTCTGTCGAAGTCAAATCAGAGTACACGTTATCATACAACTTGCATCGCGAAACGAAACCAACTGGATCTGGTGCAGCGTTTGAACTCGAGGTGCCTGTCCGCGGTTTAAAAGTTCAAAGGTCCTGCCCAATCCGATAAACCAACTTCTCCGCGCTAATCTTCTTCATGTGCTCCTCGCTCCTCGCCGCCTGCTTCTCCCTGTCCGCCACCTTCCCCGACCCTATCAGCGCAAACCCATCGCCAACGATCGCGCGCAGCCCCCCCGGCATGAGGCGCACCGGGTTCCCCCTGACGGGAAACACGAGCGCAGACGCCGACAGATAGCGGAAGAACGCGACCGTGAACGCGCGGTGGGCCGCATCCGCGGGGACGGGCGCGCCGTTGTACACGATCGCGTGCCCCAGGCCCGTCCACGCCGCGCCGTACAGCGGGCTGACGTCCTCCCGCACCAGGCTCGCGTCCCATGCGACCTTGCGTATCACCGCGATCCGCTTCTCCGCCTCGCCGCCCACGAAGCACTGCGAGATCTGCCCGGTGGTCGCGTCCTCCGAGATGCAGTCCAGCGCGTAGTCGATCCCCAGTCCGTCCGCGGTGGCGGCTCTGACGTCCGCGGCCCACGTGGGGGAGCGGTAGTCGAACACGGCGTCCGCGCCGAGCGCGCGGAGGAGCGCGTGGTTGGCGGGCGAGGCGGTGGCGATGACGGTGAGCGGGGGGGTGATGAGCTTTGCGAGCTGGACCGCGAAGAGGCCGAGGGAGGTGGAGGCGGAGTAGATGAGGAGAGCGGGCTTCCGAGCGTGGTTCGGGAGCGCGTGGTGGAAGGGGCCTGGGAATGGGGCGGGCAGTTGCAGGCGGATGAACAGAGCCTGGAGTTCGCCGATGTCAGTATTCATCTACATATTTACATGCATAATGCCTTAAGACTCACTTGGGCCGCAGTTAAGGAGCACAAGGGGAAGGTGGCCGCCTCTTCAAAAGAGACTTTCTCGGGGATGCGGAAGGTAAGGTCGGCTTCCAGGATCGCGTACTCGGCGAACCCGCCCGGTCGCGCCGCCTCGTTTCCCGTGGTCGCTGAGATCGCGGTTTAGTAGCGCAGATGTAGGAAAAGGCTTGGTAACTAACCTCCTTGAAGCAGTCCAGCGACCCGCTCGCCCAGCTTCCACGCGTCCACCCCGGATCCGAGTTTATCGACGGTGCCGGCGATGTCGCTGCCGACGACACGTCCTTCTTCAGGCGAAGGCGGGTGTGCGACGTACAGCGGGTCCACGGGGTTGAGCGCGATGGCGTGCACTTTCACCCTGATCACTAATGATGTCAGCTATGTGCGGGAGGGAACAATATACATCTGCATTACACACCGAATCTCGTTGGGTCCTGGTTCGGGAATGGGCAGCGTCGCGACGACCGCTGTTCGCAGGGACGGTTTGGTGACCAGTGCTTGCATGGTGCTCGCGGTGAAGTTATGGCAGGGGGATAGAAAGCAGTTCAAGTTGCCAGATGATCAGCCTGAGCGCCCATCTTATAGGTATCGCCAGTCCGCCGTTAACGCGAAGAGTGGTAGTTAAACCGGAATTACCAACAGCATCGGTTTTAAGTTGGTCCTTGGCATGGTCTTTGCTCAATCAGCACTGAATCAGCAAGACATAAGGGAGTGCACTGGTTCAGTTAGCAACCATGGTGAAAGAAATTGTCAGCTAGGTACATAAGCGCCCATGCCGGCTCAATTTAAATCCTGCGACCACAAACCAACAATTAGCAGTGCTATCAACAAAGTAAGGATTACTGAGCTGCCTATATCGATTCTCATGTATACATTCTCAGACCTAACCTATATAACCAGTTACACAACTATTTTGAGGAATGGATGTCCCGATCGATCGATCCATGGATGCGCTGGCAGTACTAGTAGAGCGGACGGCTATCACGGACAGGCTGGATACTAGGCTGGCCAACAGCCCCGCGACAATAACAGATTTGCCTTATGAGATCTTGGCGCTCGTTTTCCAGGCAGGCCATATCGCCCAAGCCCCCAGGCATAGTCCGCCGTTCGAGCTCCTCGTCGCGGGAGTGACTCAGCGCTGGCGACGAGTCGCTTTTCAGACACCCCAATTGTGGACCCGCATTCGCTGCAGGATACATCCTCTGGAAGAATCAGAGGCTCTGGACGCATATCTGCGGAGATCAGCACCGTACCCCCTTGAAATTGTCCTCACTGTGGATGGCGAGACGCTGCCACGTGCCGCATCTGACGCACAGCAGCTGGCACCATACCGACAGGCCATCCAGCGATGTTTCCGACTTCTCGTCGACTTCAACTTCGACCGCGCCGCTACGGGCAACTCGGATGTGATGCCGCGGTTCGATGCATTTTTTCAGCCAATGGCTGCGCCTTTGCTATCTTCCTTTGAGCATGACAGTTCCGGCGTCGGGCGCGTCAAATGGGAGCGGTTCCCAATGGAAGCGCCCACCTTTGAAGCAGGTGCCCCCTTGCTGCAATCAGTTCGGCTACTAGACCCATACCCCTACAACCCCGTCCCGCCATTGGCGCGCTGTTCTGTGCTACATATGTCGTTGCGAGAACCACGCATCAACAGTATCCTCCGTTTGGGATACAGGATCCCCCTTGAAATATCCGCAATCCACCCACTCACCACCGCGCACTCCTTGGTGCACCTCGAACTGGATATATTTTATCGTCCTCACGATTCCGACTATCCTCGGGGCTGGTTCGACCCAGCCGCGCTCGTCGATATCCCGCTGCTCAGCACGCTCTCCATCACATCATACACCGGGGACCCCGAAATCTTCTCGTACCTCCTCCGGTCAATCTCCGCGCCTGCGCTCCAAGCGCTGTGCATGCGCGGATACGAGAACGGCGCGCTGCCGATCAGCAAGTACCCGGCGCTGCACACGCTGATATGGCTGGGCAAGGGCGCGGACCAGCCGTACCTGCCGCACAACATGCGCCGCGTGCTCCGCGCCTTCCCGTCCGTGGAACGAGTCGTCTACGGAGGGCCGTACGACGATTCGTTTATCGACCACCTGCTCCAAAAGACGAATATGGGTTTTCGCTGGCCGCAGTTGCGCGTCGTCGCGTTGAGACACACGGCTCTCGCGTCAAATGCGTCAAATGCCCATACAGGCGACGATATAGAGGCGTTGGCGGCGTGCAGGAAGGAGGAGATGCCGTCTTTCAAGGTGGTCTTTCTTGCGCCCGATTTGGCGCAGCCGTGGGGGAGCGCCGACAGGCCGCACTACGACGCGGCACTTCCGGGCGTCAAGGCGTATTTGGGCGCGTTGGACGCTGTGGAAGAGGGCGGTTAATGCATTGATGCTGCTACCGCTGTACTTAGGCATACATGCGAGGAAATGTGATGACGAGAACCCGATGAGCAGTGAGCACAGCGGGACAAGCACCTACAAGCACCCACACAAGTCATGCGTCCAATGTTGACATTTATTGTGTTGCAGCTGCCACAGGCACTCCTGTCTAGATGCCCGTCGACCGCTCCTCGAGAGGCATTAAGGTAAAGCCGCGGAGTGCTGGATGATAGATAACTCGGGACCGAAAGCATTACATCATTAATTGCGCAACTGCGGGAAGCCTCTTTATTGACCGAACAACATCCTTTATCCTATCCGCCTAACTCCCCCCTCCCCTCCCCTCAGCAGGATGGCCAAAATATGGGGCTTCGATCTGTCCGAGATGCGCTGGAGCGCGTTCAGCCGCAAGAACATGTTTGACAGACGGTGGCACCTCCGTCCGCAGCGGTTCGGTGCGTCCCTTCCACATGCATTGCTTATACACCATAAAGCACTAGAGCTGACCAACCGCGGTCCACAGTCGTTTATCAGCTCGCCATGCTCGTCTGCCTCGCAGCAGAATGCACAGCGACCTACTCGCTCTCCAAATACGAGTACCTTCAAACGAACGTCGAAACGGCCGCTATCCCCGGCGCCGCGCGCGCGCAGCTGCACAACGACGACCTCATCGCCGCCGAGTGCATAGTCATCGTGTTCAGCGTCTTCGTTGCCACCCTGTTCGGCGCCGATTTCTTCTTCCTGCTGTTCTTCCCGCGGCGCGTGTACCCGCGCTGGTACAACATGGTGCGGAAAACGCTGGCGGTGGGGATAACGGCGGGGGTGCTGGCGGGGGCGGTCATGAGCAGCGTGGTGGTTGCACGGAGCAGCGCGTTTATCACGGGCGTGGACGACGCGGCGCAGGCGGCGCTCACAGCGTTCTTTTATCGCCCCCCGTTGAGTGCGTTCATGCTCATTGCGTCCATTGCGTCCTTTTGTTCTACTCGTCCGGATGAGCTGACATGGCCATGTAGGATACAGCGCATGGCCAACCAACATTGCGTTCGTTGTGCTCACGTACATCGGCTTCCTTTGCACGGCCGCGTCGACCGTGCTGATGTTCCGCGCTGCCGCTTACGATGCGCGTAACGGCGCTGGTCCGCTGCCCGACTCGGGCTCGGCGCATGCGAGCGGTGCAGGGCTTGTGGGCAAGGAGCGCCCGCAGGTGTGAGGTTATACCATTGAGAAAGCGGGTCCGTCGCGGATACCGCTCTGGAGTCTACAGGATTTGGCGGGGAAACTAGAGTTTGTTGATTTTCGTTTTTAGATCCGTGAGGTGTAGATATGTTCGGTTTGTTTATAAGACAATACCATCCACGAGAGCCGGTTTAACATGCATAAGCATACCTACGGTCTGGCACCATAAACTACAGGTTGAAGTACACATCATGAGCGGATATAATTCTCAAACTCGACAAATGACCTCCCCATGCAACATGGCAAACCAGCCATCCTCGCATTCCCCCCACCTCCTCCACATCTGCGCCGCACTTTCCAGATCCTCCTTCGTCGCATGCCCGCTTTTCACAGCGCCATCCGCATACTTGGACGAGACAGTGCGATCTGCCCACATCCCGCTCCACCACGCGCGGTCCGCCGGCGTCTGGAAGCACCACGTCCCCGCGGTCACCGTGATACTGGGCCACGCAAACCCAGCCTCGTGCGCCCATGCATGCAGCCGCCGCCCCGCGTCAGGCTCGCCCCCATTCGCGCGGGCCACCCTCATATACGTCTCGTGCCACGCGTCCATGCCTTCCACGGCGGGGTACCATGTCATCGCCGCAAAGTCGCTCTCGCGCACAGCGACGATCCCGCCATTCTTGGCCACTCTGCGCATCTCGCGCAGCGCACGGACGGGGTCGCCGACGTGCTGCAGGACCTGGTGCGCGTGCACGACGTCGAAGGTCCCGTCGGGATAGCGCAGCGCGTTGACGTCTCCCTGGGCGAAGTCGATGTTGGCCAGCCCGCGGGCGGCGGCGTGCGCGCGGGCCTGGTCCAACACGCCCGGCTCGTATTCGAGGCCTGTGACGTGCCCCTGGGGCACGAGGGCGGCGAGATCGGCGGTGATGGTGCCCGGCCCACAGCCCACATCCAGGATTTTCATGTGGGGCTGGAGGTGGGGGAGCAGATATGCCGCAGAGTTTGCGGCTGTTCGCCAAATGTGCGAGCGGAGCACGGATTCGTGGTGGCCGGATGTGTAGGTGGCGGTTTCTTGGGACATTGTGTGTTGAATGGGGGTGATTAGATGACTGAAGTGATACTAATCATGATCAGAGCAGTGATGTCACCTTTATAGACAATAGCGAAGTGTAGCGCTCGTGAGTCATACTAGTTTATCAGTTTAGGCCCGAAGAAACCCGAAAGCAAATACTGATGGCGGTTCGTTTCAAACAGCATGCTCGCAATGATTCGGCTCTATCGATGTAAGCAAAAGTAATAAAATCACACATGCGTGGCTGTGCGATATGCTGAAGTACACGCGCACTAGCACACCAGCATGCGTGTTCAAGTTCAAGTTATTGATGCAGTATCAGCGGTTTTTTCCGTGTACTATGGTTTGAACCACGGGATGCGCGGACATACGCGCGTGAAGCGTCCATGACCGGGGATCAACACTAACTCGCCTTCTTGACTCTTGAGGCATGGGATGAGGTGTGCCATCCCGTGCTTGATATCAGTCACGGGTTTGGCCATTTCGATGACGCGATGGGACAATATATTGGGCTGTGCGCTTGTTGGCGAAAGGGGGCCTTTGCGAGCTTTGGAATCGGACTGAAATAATGGGAGCCGACAATGAAAACTGACCAGAAACCGTCGAAACCGCTATCCAGATGTACAGCGGGAACGACTTCTAACCGAAAAAATGGAAAGGCGGACTTGGAGAATTGCGACAGAGTCGCGATCAACTTGAAAGATTCGAAACAGAGCAAGGGTCGAGGTTGAAGCTTTGGAGTGACGCGGACGAGTGTGGCAAGACCGGACTCGGAGGTGAGCTGCGGTGAGGTCACATGCTCGACTTGTTGCGACCCCCCAAAAATTAAAATCAATTGAATTTCACCATTTCACCGTCACGTCCTAACATCTGTGTCAATGGATTTTGTGTGATTTGCAATTGGAGGCCAAGTTAGCAGCAGGTTTGCAAAGCCGGAAAAGACAGCGAGGTAATTTGCCCGGTGGATTTAGGCACAGCGATCTCCTTGAGTCATATCCACCATCCTCATATCTCAGTTCAGGTGGGATTCTAGCCAAACCAGTTGATCCAACCACTCAGCGAGCCAATTATCGTTCAGAGAAGTCAGGATCCGGTTCTGGACCCCCTAACCATGTCTTTCGCCCCTCATGATAGTGAGTCGATCGAAAGCACCCTGCTGATTGCTGCTGACAGGTAGGATAATCGCGTCAGTCTCTGCACCTTTCAACTTTCCCAAGGAGGAGGAAAAAGTCATTGAATTTTGGAGAGAGATCGACGCGTTTCAGACGAGTTTGAAGCTCTCTGAGGGAAGACCCGAGTTCACTTTTTACGATGGCCCTCCCTTTGCAACCGGTCTTCCCCATTACGGGCATCTCTTGGCTGGAACTATCAAAGTATGCATCTAGAACAAATCAGCGTTCAGAGTCTGATGTTCTTGTACAGGATATCGTCACACGACACGCTCATGTCAGTGGATTCCATGTTGCACGACGTTTTGGATGGGATACGCATGGCCTCCCCGTCGAGCACGAAATCGACAAGAAGCTTGGTATCACAGGGAAATCAGACGTGATGGCAATGGGAATAGACAAGTACAACGCCGAGTGCCGCAGCATCGTCATGAAATATTCAGGTGAATGGCGCGCCACTGTCGAGCGCATGGGCCGATGGATCGATTTCGACAACGACTATAAGACCCTCAATACATCATACATGGAGAGCGTTTGGTGGGCTTTTAGCCAGCTCAATAAGAAGGGCATGGTTTACCGGGGGTTGAAAGTCATGCCATACTCCACGGGATGCACGACACCTGTATCGAACTTTGAGGCTGGATTGGATTACCGAGATGTGAACGATCCTGCAGGTCAGTCAATTATTGTCCGATTTTAGATATATGTTTCACCTTCGGCCACCAGTCACTGTTGCGTTCCCCCTCGTCGATGACCCCAAAACGTCCTTCCTGGCGTGGACTACCACACCCTGGACCCTCCCTTCCAACCTTGCGCTCTGCGTACACCCCGAATACAATTATATCAAGATCCATGATCAGGAACGAGATCAGAACTTCATCCTGCACGAGAACCTCCTGTCCACCCTTTACAAAGACCCAAAGAAAGCCAAATTCAAGAAGGTTGGGGTATTCAAGGGTTCCGATATGAAAGGGTGGAGATATGTACCACTGTTCGACTATTTTACGGAACAGGCAAGTGGTGTACCCGTGAAGGCCCATCCTCCGTTTGCTCATGCTGGTATCTAGTTCGAGGACAAAGCATTCCGGGTCGTAACTGATCCGTATGTGACAGCCGAGGATGGTACGGGTATCGTCCATCAGGCGCCTGCATTCGGTGAGGACGATCATCGCATCGCGATTGCGAATGGGGTTCTGGCACTTGAAGAAGTGCCCCCGTGTCCTATTGACGAGGCGGGACGCTTTACAAGTGAAGTGCCGGAATTCGTCGGGCAGCATGTCAAGGCGACGGATAAGGAGATCCAGAAGATATTGAAGGCGAAGGGAAGGCTGATTGTGCAGTCCACAATCAACCATCAGTATCCTTTCTGCTGGAGGTTCGTGTGCAGGAATGTCTTGACGTGTGGCAATTAACATTCTACATCTAGATCGGGAACCCCTTTGATCTACCGCGCAGTGCCCGGCTGGAATGTGCGAGTGCAGCCCATCGTGGACCAGCTGGTGGCCAACAATAAAGAGACAAGATGGTGCGTATTTCAAATTTCTCGGACGATTTCCCAATCTAATGGGATAGAATTCAGGGTACCGCAGAATGTAGGCGACGGCCGCTTTGGAAATTGGATTGCCAACGCTCGCGACTGGAATGTATCCCGGAACCGATACTGGGGCACTCCCATACCTCTGTGGGTAAGCGAAGACATGGAGGAAATTGTTTGCGTGGGCTCTGTCGAAGAGCTTGAGAAGCTATCCGGTGTCACGGGCATAACCGATCTCCATCGCGAGTCCATCGACCATATCACCATACCGTCCGAACAGGGCAAGGCGCCCCTCAAGCGTGTGGAGGAGGTCTTTGATTGCTGGTTCGAATCTGGAAGTATGCCCTATGCATCAAACCACTATCCCTTCGAGAACAAGGAGCTGTTCGAAAGTTCGTTCCCGGGAGACTTTGTCTGCGAGGGTATCGACCAGACAAGAGGGTGGTTCTACACCATGCTTGTGCTATCGACACATCTATTTGGGAAAGCACCCTGGAAGAATCTGATTGTGACGGGTCTGGTGCTCGCCGAGTGAGTGGCTCGTTCTTTTATCGTCACTTATTGGTAGTTGACGGCTTGCCGCCAGGGACGGGAAGAAGATGAGCAAGAGCCTGAAGAATTATCCAGATCCAAATCTGGTCATATCGGAGTATGGTGCCGACGCGACTAGGTTCGTCTTTCTGCTCGCAGACACGATGTATGTATGTTGATCACCCAACCCATAGAATGTTCCTCGTGAACTCTCCCATTGTGCGCGGAGAGAACCTCCGTTTCCGTGAGGCGGGCGTCAAAGAGACAATCTCCCGAGTTTTGCTACCATGGCTCAACTCTTTCCGTTTCTTCCTCGGTCAAGTTGCCCTCCTCAAGAAGGCAACCGGGATAGACTTCAAATACAACCCGCATGCCACTGTCTCCAACAACGTCATGGATCAATGGGTCCTTGCGCGGTGCCAGTCACTGATTCAGCTGGTCAGAGAAGAGATGGCCGCTTATAGGCTGTACACCATCATCCCCCGTCTTCTCGACTTGATCGATGAGCTGACAAATTGGTATATCCGTTTCAACCGAAAACGGCTGAAGGGTGAAGATGGGAAGGAGGACACGGTGGCCGCTTTGAACACCCTTTTCGAAGCTCTCTTCACGCTCTGCCGAACGATGGTATGCTCTCTTGCCCTGGTAAATGCAAGTGTGTTCGCGCTGATCACTTTCATAGTCATCTTACACGCCATTCTTGACCGAAAATATCTATCAGTCATTACGGCCCTTCATACCGGAGGATCCTGCTGCAGGCGACACTCGTTCGGTACATTTCTTGATGTTCCCTGAGGTAAAGCAAGAGTACTTCAATGTCGACATTGAAAGGCAAGTGAAGCGGATGCAAGCCGTCATTGATTTGACGAGAAATATCCGAGAGAAGAACAACATTTCTTTGAAGGTGCGTTTTGGAGCCATTGTCGTGCACTGATTTTGCGACTTACCTCGCCTGGTAGACACCACTCAAGGAGCTTCTCGTGTTCCATCCCGATGCACAGTACCTTTCCGACGTCAAGTCTCTGCAGCGTTACATCCAGTCTGAGCTGAACGTTCGAGATGTGGTTTTCACCTCCGACGAAGCGCTCTCAGGCGTCCGCTACCGTGCCGTTGCGGACTGGAGCGTGCTTGGCAAGAAACTCCGGAAAGACCTTGGGCGTGTCAGGAAAGCTTTGCCCAATGTCACCAGTGACGAGGTCAAGGCTTATAACGAGAATGGCAAGCTGTCCGTCGATGGCATCGACCTTGTCGCCGGCGATTTGACTGTCCAGCGATACATCGAGCTGCCCGAGTCAGCAGATAGCCAGCATGCGACGCACACCGACAACGATGTGGTGGTGAGGCTGGACGTCAAAGTACACCCAGAGCTCCTTGGCGAGTGGCTCGCAAGAGAGCTCATGAACAGGATACAAAAGCTGAGGAAGAAAGCTGGGTTGCAAGCGACCGACGATGTGGATGTTTTCTATCACTTCGAAGAGGGTTCAGGAGCAGAGTTGGTGGCGGCCGTGAAAGAGTACGCAGACATCATCCAAAAGACCTGCCGAAATCTGCCGGCAGATACCAAGGAGAGGAAGGCGGGCACCGAGCTACTCATCGAGGAGGAGCAGGATGTGAACGACGTGAAGTTCATGTTGTCGTTGGTTAAGCCGTGATTTGGGGACAGTGGGTGAAGCAAAGAGAAAGAAGTGTAATACAGTAATGATAGAATACATGTGCGTGGTCCTTGCTCGAGTGCTGGTCATTTTTTCGTCGAGGCGAAGCCGCCAAAGCCCATCATTTTGGACATGTCGTCGTCGCCATCCATGGCCGAGTCCTGGACGAGCTCCACGCGGGCCTTCTCCTTTTCGGCTTTCTTCTTGGCTTTCTTTTCTGCTCGGACTGCGGCCTCTTTGTCCTTGACTTCAGCTAAGCGCTGGTCAAAGTCGAAGGACTTGGCCGTGGATGCATCTTTTGTTTTCTCTCTCAGATACGCTATTCTGGCGCGAACTTGTTCGAGAGTTGACCGCTCTATACGCGTCGTCTGACCAATGATTCTTAGATCTATGAGACAGAATCAATATCAACTTCTCACAGAATGGGAATATACGTACGCGCTTTGCTGTTAACATGGTCCAAGTAGCCGACGCTGTCCTTATATGTGCGATTGCAAGGCTGGCAGAAGAAGCCCGGTTCACCCGGACCTCGCCCCCCTGGGTTCTGAACGACCATAGTCTTATTCAGATTCTTGTCAAGCTCGAGGGAGCCTTCGCGGCGCTTCATGAGTTCAGTGGGCTTAGGTAGATCATCCTTCCGACGAGCTTTGAGTGGCTTCTTCCCTTGATCGCTCTATGAGCTATTATGTTGAATAGATGAAGTAGAGAACACACCTTGCTTCATGCGCTCCTCGTTCTCTTTCATTCTATCCTTCTCCTCTTCGTCCTTCTTCCTCGCCTTCTCGGCGTATTCTTCCTTGTCCCATTTCTTTCTAAAATCCGTGTCACCAGCTTTTGTTCCATAAGCACCTCCTTTGTCGGCCATGTCGATAATTGAGCAGAGGTTAAAGCAGAAGGAAGTTGTATAGCTGCCGGCGTGCTCGCGCTTCTCTCCTGTCAGCTCTCTCCACTGAAATACCTTTATCATGAAGCTCTTGTATCCAGCCGCGGAGAAGCTTTCTGATCTATCAGAATCCCAATTGGCTCTCAAAATTGCTCGTCACTCGTCTTGTTCAAGTTGCAATGTTAGCTGCGTCGGACTCCGGCCGCCTCGCGATGTCCAGGTCGCATTAGACGACTCCAACACCAGCTCCTACATGAATGCCCTGGATAGCTACGGATCGGACGACGAAGATTCACCCAGTTACTTAACCTCGTGCATCTGTGGCCACGGCGTGCCGGAGCATGGTGCAGACGCGTCGAATCTAGGCGAGATCGAGTTTATGCGGAGGGGTCGAGCTGCTATACGACTTGACGAACTTCTCAAGGTATGCGGTTACACTCCCAGCTTCTTGTCCGCTTATATTTGAGCCTGAATAGGTTCGGGTGTGTGCATTATGTCATGATATCCATCTGAAAGATTCTAGGATGTAAACAGACTATTGGATTTTGATTATATTGATGATGACATCGCGTCGCTGCGCCTACAAATGGGTCTGTTTGACTCTAGAACCAACTCCTCCCAAAGTGAGCAAGCTATCGCTGTCTCTCAATTGCCTCTGAAGCTTTCAACACCAGCTCGTTCTTCGCCTGGCAATGAACCTGCGTCCCCGGTCTCTTCGGTGCTCAGTGATGTACCTCCGCCCTCGAAACGCCGACGGGTTTCCATTTCATCCCTCAGTGACGCGGACGATGATGACGATGACGACGACGAGGAGAATAAACCGCTTGCTGCTCGAATGTCTCTCAAAACGGCGCCAGACGGCTCACGCACTGCGACCTCTGGAAAGAGAAGCGGAAAGAAAATGAAATCCAAAGGCCAGGTCGCGCCGGCGTCGATACAACCTCCCACCGGCCGAGAACAAGCAGAAATGAACGGTCATTCGAATGGCGTGAATGGGCACGAGACGAAGATCAAATTGGAGGAGAAACTGGATGAGAGTCAACTCAACCGCTTGGCCAATGGCGTCACGATTGACACTAGTAACGCAGACGT
>KV417480.1:47519-57663 GCA_001630335.1 Athelia psychrophila | reverse complement strand
AAAGAAAGCCAAATTCAAGAAGGTTGGGGTATTCAAGGGTTCCGATATGAAAGGGTGGAGATATGTACCACTGTTCGACTATTTTACGGAACAGGCAAGTGGTGTACCCGTGAAGGCCCATCCTCCGTTTGCTCATGCTGGTATCTAGTTCGAGGACAAAGCATTCCGGGTCGTAACTGATCCGTATGTGACAGCCGAGGATGGTACGGGCATCGTCCATCAGGCGCCTGCATTCGGTGAGGACGATCATCGCATCGCGATTGCGAATGGGGTTCTGGCACTTGAAGAAGTGCCCCCGTGTCCTATTGACGAGGCGGGACGCTTTACAAGTGAAGTGCCGGAATTCGTCGGGCAGCATGTCAAGGCGACGGATAAGGAGATCCAGAAGATATTGAAGGCGAAGGGAAGGCTGATTGTGCAGTCCACAATCAACCATCAGTATCCTTTCTGCTGGAGGTTCGTGTGCAGGAATGTCTTGACGTGTGGCAATTAACATTCTACATCTAGATCGGGAACCCCTTTGATCTACCGCGCAGTGCCCGGCTGGAATGTGCGAGTGCAGCCCATCGTGGACCAGCTGGTGGCCAACAATAAAGAGACAAGATGGTGCGTATTTCAAATTTCTCGGACGATTTCCCAATCTAATGGGATAGAATTCAGGGTACCGCAGAATGTAGGCGACGGCCGCTTTGGAAATTGGATTGCCAACGCTCGCGACTGGAATGTATCCCGGAACCGATACTGGGGCACTCCCATACCTCTGTGGGTAAGCGAAGACATGGAGGAAATTGTTTGCGTGGGCTCTGTCGAAGAGCTTGAGAAGCTATCCGGTGTCACGGGCATAACCGATCTCCATCGCGAGTCCATCGACCATATCACCATACCGTCCGAACAGGGCAAGGCGCCCCTCAAGCGCGTGGAGGAGGTCTTTGATTGCTGGTTCGAATCTGGAAGTATGCCCTACGCATCAAACCACTATCCCTTCGAGAACAAGGAGCTGTTCGAAAGTTCGTTCCCGGGAGACTTTGTTTGCGAGGGTATCGACCAGACAAGAGGGTGGTTCTACACCATGCTTGTGCTATCGACACATCTATTTGGGAAAGCACCCTGGAAGAATCTGATTGTGACGGGTCTGGTGCTCGCCGAGTGAGTGGCTCGTTCTTTTATCGTCACTTATTGGTAGTTGACGGCTTGCCGCCAGGGACGGGAAGAAGATGAGCAAGAGCCTGAAGAATTATCCAGATCCAAATCTGGTCATATCGGAGTATGGTGCCGACGCGACTAGGTTCGTCTTTCTGCTCGCAGACACGATGGATGTATGTTGATCACCCAACCCATAGAATGTTCCTCGTGAACTCTCCCATTGTGCGTGGAGAGAACCTCCGTTTCCGTGAGGCGGGCGTCAAAGAGACAATCTCCCGAGTTTTGCTACCATGGCTCAACTCTTTCCGTTTCTTCCTCGGTCAAGTTGCCCTCCTCAAGAAGGCAACTGGGATAGACTTCAAATACAACCCGCATGCCACTGTCTCCAACAACGTCATGGATCAATGGGTCCTTGCGCGGTGCCAGTCACTGATCCAGCTGGTCAGAGAAGAAATGGCCGCTTATAGGCTGTACACCATCATCCCCCGTCTTCTCGACTTGATCGATGAGTTGACAAATTGGTATATCCGTTTCAACCGAAAACGCCTGAAGGGTGAAGATGGGAAGGAGGACACGGTGGCCGCTTTGAACACCCTTTTCGAAGCTCTCTTCACGCTCTGCCGAACGATGGTATGCTCTCTTGCCCTGGTAAATGCAAATGTGTTCGCGCTGATCACTTTCATAGTCATCTTACACGCCATTCTTGACCGAAAATATCTATCAGTCATTACGGCCCTTCATACCGGAGGATCCTGCTGCAGGCGACACTCGTTCGGTACATTTCTTGATGTTCCCTGAGGTAAAGCAAGAGTACTTCAATGTCGACATTGAAAGGCAAGTGAAGCGGATGCAAGCCGTCATTGATTTGACGAGAAATATCCGAGAGAAGAACAACATTTCTTTGAAGGTGCGTTTTGGAGCCATTGTCGTGCACTGATTTTGCGACTTACCTCGCCTGGTAGACACCACTCAAGGAGCTTCTCGTGTTCCATCCCGATGCACAGTACCTTTCCGACGTCAAGTCTCTGCAGCGTTACATCCAGTCCGAACTGAACGTTCGAGATGTGGTTTTCACCTCCGACGAAGCGCTCTCAGGCGTCCGCTACCGTGCCGTCGCGGACTGGAGCGTGCTGGGCAAGAAACTCCGGAAAGACCTTGGGCGTGTCAGGAAAGCTTTGCCCAATGTCACCAGTGACGAGGTCAAGGCTTATAACGAGAATGGCAAGCTGTCCGTCGATGGAATCGACCTTGTCGCCGGCGATTTGACTGTACAGCGATACATCGAGCTGCCCGAGTCAGCAGATAGCCAACATGCGACGCACACCGACAACGATGTGGTGGTGAGGCTGGACGTCAAAGTACACCCAGAGCTCCTTGGCGAGTGGCTCGCAAGGGAGCTCATGAACAGGATACAAAAGCTGAGGAAGAAAGCTGGGTTGCAAGCGACGGACGATGTGGATGTTTTCTATCACTTCGAAGAGGGTTCAGGAGCAGAGTTGGTGGCGGCCGTGAAAGAGTACGCAGACATCATCCAAAAGACCTGCCGAAATCTGCCGGCAGATACCAAGGAGAGGAAGGCGGGCACCGAGCTACTCATCGAGGAGGAGCAGGATGTGAACGACGTGAAGTTCATGTTGTCGTTGGTTAAGCCGTGATTTGGGGACAGTGGGTGAAGCAAAGAGAAAGAAGTGTAATACAGTAATGATAGAATACATGTGCGTGGTCCTTGCTCGAGTGCTGGTCATTTTTTCGTCGAGGCGAAGCCGCCAAAGCCCATCATTTTGGACATGTCGTCGTCGCCATCCATGGCCGAGTCCTGGACGAGCTCTCTACGCGGGCCTTCTCCTTTTCGGCTTTCTTCTTGGCTTTCTTTTCTGCTCGGACTGCGGCCTCTTTGTCCTTGACTTCAGCTAAGCGCTGGTCAAAGTCGAAGGACTTGGCCGTGGATGCATCTTTTGTTTTCTCTCTCAGATACGCTATTCTGGCGCGAACTTGTTCGAGAGTTGACCGCTCTATACGCGTCGTCTGACCAATGATTCTTAGATCTATGAGACAGAATCAATATCAACTTCTCACAGAATGGGAATATACGTACGCGCTTTGCTGTTAACATGGTCCAAGTAGCCGACGCTGTCCTTATATGTGCGATTGCAAGGCTGGCAGAAGAAGCCTGGTTCACCCGGACCTCGCCCCCCTGGGTTCTGAACGACCATAGTCTTATTCAGATTCTTGTCAAGCTCGAGGGAGCCTTCGCGGCGCTTCATGAGTTCAGTGGGCTTAGGTAGATCATCCTTCCGACGAGCTTTGAGTGGCTTCTTCCCTTGATCGCTCTATGAGCTATTATGTTGAATAGATGAAGTAGAGAACACACCTTGCTTCATGCGCTCCTCGTTCTCTTTCATTCTATCCTTCTCCTCTTCGTCCTTCTTCCTCGCCTTCTCGGCGTATTCTTCCTTGTCCCATTTCTTTCTAAAATCCGTGTCACCAGCTTTTGTTCCATATGCACCTCCTTTGTCGGCCATGTCGATAATTGAGCAGAGGTTAAAGCAGAAGGAAGTTGTATAGCTGCCGGCGTGCTCGCGCTTCTCTCCTGTCAGCTCTCTCCACCAAAATACCTTTATCATGAAGCTCTTGTATCCAGCCGCGGAGAAGCTTTCTGATCTATCAGAATCACAATTGGCTCTCAAAATTGCTCGTCACTCGTCTTGTTCAAGTTGCAATGTTAGCTGCGTAGGACTCCGGCCGCCTCGCGATGTCCAAGTCGCATTAGACGACTCCAACACCAGCTCCTACATGAATGCCCTGGATAGCTACGGATCGGACGACGAAGATTCACCCAGTTACTTAACCTCGTGCATCTGTGGCCACGGCGTGCCGGAGCATGGTGCAGACGCGTCGAATCTAGGCGAGATCGAGTTTATGCGGAGGGGTCGAGCTGCTATACGACTTGACGAACTTCTCAAGGTATGCGGTTACACCCCCAGCTTCCTGTCCGCTTATATTTGAGCCTGAATAGGTTCGGGTGTGTGCATTATGTCATGATATCCATCTGAAAGATTCTAGGATGTAAACAGACTGTTGGATTTTGATTATATTGATGATGACATCGCGTCGCTGCGCCTACAAATGGGTCTGTTTGACTCTAGAACCAACTCCTCCCAAAGTGAGCAAGCTATCGCTGTCTCTCAATTGCCTCTGAAGCTTTCAACACCAGCTCGTTCTTCGCCTGGCAATGAACCTGCGTCCCCGGTCTCTTCGGTGCTCAGCGATGTACCTCCGCCCTCGAAACGCCGACGGGTTTCCATTTCATCCCTCAGTGACGCGGACGATGATGACGATGACGACGATGAGGAGAATAAACCGCTTGCTGCTCGAATGTCTCTCAAAACGGCGCCAGACGGCTCACGCACTGCGACCTCTGGAAAGAGAAGCGGAAAGAAAATGAAATCCAAAGGCCAGGTCGCGCCGGCGTCGATACAACCTCCCACCGGCCGAGAACAAGCAGAAATGAACGGTCATTTGAATGGCGTGAATGGGCACGAGACGAAGATCAAATTGGAGGAGAAACTGGATGAGAGTCAACTCAACCGCTTGGCCAATGGCGTCACGATTGACACTAGTAACGCAGACGTGTGTTTCTTCTCTTCTTCCTTTGTTTGATCTTCCACTCACTCCACAATGTCAGCCTCCGGTAAAAACTGAGAAGGCAGCCGTCACCGAGCTGCGCAAGGGCATCATCCAGATCACTCCCGTTGAGAATGATGGCCAGCCCCGGTCAATAGTGATTTTGACTGGTCTAAAGACGCTCTTTCAGAAGCAGCTGCCCAAAATGCCGCGAGAATACATAGCACGGCTAGTATACGATTCAAATTCGAGAGGATTGGCCATCATCAAGCGGGGTTACAAGGTCGTAGGAGGCATCTGCTTTCGGCCCTTCCTACATCGAGGTTTTGCCGAGATTGTTTTCTTTGCAACTGCATCAGTCGACCAAATCAAGGTGTGTAACTAGTATCCCTTATTCTCGATGGTCATTCACACAATCATGTAGGGCTACGGAGGCATGCTCATGGACCATTTTAAAGCGCACATACTAAACACCTACCCCGGGATGCTGCACTTCCTGACATACGCGGACAACTATGCCGTGGGCTATTTCCGCAAGCAAGGCTTCTCCAAAGAGATTACCCTCGACCGTGCTATTTGGGCAGGATATATCAAGGACTATGAAGGCGGTACCATCATGCAATGTACCATGGTGAAGAAGGTGGACTATCTAGACAAAGCCAATATCATCGCCCAACAGCGGGAGGCCATCTTGAACAAGATCAGGGAGATGTCTCGAAGTCATATTGTTTACGATGGCCTGCCGCAGTTCCAAGACGGCGCCGGAGAGGGCATCACTGTGGATGTCAAGGACATCCCTGGACTCAGTAAGCCACCGGAGTTTAAATGCAATACCCTTGTGTTGATGTACCATTCCAGGAGAAAGTGGATGGAATCCGTCAATGATCAACGAGTTCGTGATACGTTCCCCCCAAAGAGGAATACCATCGCTGATATATACAGTGTCATCCAAGTTCCGCGACGAAGTGCTGAGCATACGTTCCTGCAACATCTCTTATCAGATTTGCAAGGGCATCCGCAGGCATGGGCGTTCCTGCAACCGGTGCCCGCAGATGATGTGGAGGATTACTACGACGTCGTCAAGCGACCCATGGGTTTGTTCAATGCTCCTTGTGACCCAACCTTAAGCTGAAATCGTACATGACAGATTTAAACACCATGGAGCATAAGCTGGAGACCAACCAATACGCTTCCCTTCGAGGCTTTATTGATGATGCACAGCTCATCTTCGACAATTGCCGGCTTTACAACCCGGAAGGGTCTGTCTACGCCAAGAATGCCACCAAGATGGAGAAGTTCCTGAAAGATCAGGTAGCTGAACGTCTGAAGAGCGAAGCTTGACCAGGTTGATAGTGGCCATAGCTGCTGTGTAGCACTTTATATATTCTCAGCTTGTACGTCTGTAATTGTAATTATGCCTGATAATTCTCTACACCTTGCAAGGTGTTCATAATATTGCCGTCAGTGATGTTTGACTAATTAAGAGGAGCGTACCTTCTCGATGCCACTCTGTTAGGAAGGTAATAGTCACTTTCAGGGGCAGTTCCTCAGTTTGCAGTTGTGCGGCGGCCCTCAGCGCTCAGCACTCTGCGTACCCAGGCGATCCACTCAATGACTTTTCGCGCTAGCGCTCCGCTTGTCGAGGAACTCGCGACGATATAAACGTTAATCTTAATATTCGGCAGTTGACGGTCCCTAGTAGTCTCTCCTAGACATACTACAACTGACTCGGGTCCCTAGGGCCTATTCACGCTCGTCGCTCGTATCTCATGCAGGGGATGACCGTCATGCATATGACGGCATGGCAGCATCCTGAGTCGGCGTCGAGCGATCGACCGATCGAGTGCCTGAGCCTGCTGCCAGGTTTCAATCAAGTTCAATGCCAAGCTCGCACGCCAACCACCAAACATCGACGGACTCGAAGATCGCTGGGATATATACCGATACACGCGCATGCAATGCAGCCTTCCCTGACTGGAATCCCTCGGGCCGTTGGAAACTTGAACTTGAACATGAGATATCACTTGGACGTTGGATGTTGGACTCCAACTCAACTCCAACGCGAGGCCAACTCTGGCATGATATCACCATGATTCATGCATCAAGCTTGGAGTCCACTGCACCTTGATTGCAGCATCTCAACGCTGCAGGGCTGAACCTCACAAAATTCTCGGACCATGCCTTTTTTTGCAGTCTTTTTGACAATAGAGGAGTCCAACGTTGTGCTACGACGGGTTCATTCATAAACTTTGCATGTCTCGTAGACAAGATTGCCTCCTGAGGCCGCTATGGTTATTCGGCATGCTTTTGTCTATGTGAGTTTTTCGGATTGATTGTTTACCGATAAGTGTTGGATAGGTGCTGAATTCGTGCTCCAAGACTCTCTCACTTAGTAGGAGACACCGTCGCTCTCGAGTACATACGCGCAGAATATGCCGCGCGCTTCGGATGCTCCTGACTCGCCGCCAACATCCACTTTGCCCGTTTTCTAGTCAGCACACCCGTCACCGTCACAAAAACATATCTACGAGTGAGCCCCACCCTCTCGCACCGTATTTCATCACGCTTGAACTGACTCACCTGCTGCAGGGCACGATTATCGTGGTAATGGGCGTCAAACTTCAAGGCATACTTGGTCGCCTTCAGCGCGATCAACGGCGACATCGCCGACGAAACTGACCTCACGCACTTATCTATCGCGTCAAAGGACGAGACGATCGCACCGACGCTCCGGATCGATTGTGCGTGCTTCCGGGGTAATCATGCGGGGTGCTATCTTGGTCTGCTAAGCGAAGCCTACGTGCGTTTTACACCCCGCGTCCCTCCTCGCCCCGCTGATTCCTTAGCGTGCAGTTTATCTCCAACGCACTGTTAAACGAAAACCCGGGTTATCAATTCGAACGCGCCGCGCCCATGTTCAGGTCATTCTCCTAGCCAAGACCGACGTCTTGCAGATCATATGTCTCAACCGTGACTTCAAGGTCTTCGACTCCCCCCCTGCCATGCTCGTATCCTACAACTTGTGCGCGGCCACGGGTTTCCCTGGTGCGTCCCATTCACCATTTGAGTCTTAAATTTCACTCACTGAGATCCATATTATTACACAGATAATCAGCCCTGTACACACCCTCGGTCCTCTGCCTCATCTTCCTCTCCATCCCCAACCCCACATCGGGCGTCGTCCTTATTACGCACGAGAAACCCAAACCCGCTCCTGCCTCTTCTGCCACCGCGCGTCCCCGGGCGACGGGACTCAAAGCCAGGGCGTCCGACGTGCACACTCTCGTGTACGAAGAGGATGGCTATGCCGAGGGCGGGGAAAGGAGGGGGAGAGCGTGACGCTGCACACGCGCATACGCTCGGGGGATCACCAGACCCACCTCGATGCGGAGGAACTCCAGGGATGTGCTCTCTGCGCTCGTGTCGATCGCGAATACGGGGGGGATGCAGGCTAGGGGAGAGAAGGGAGGGAGTGCGGGGTGATTGTGCAAGGACATTGGTCCGTGCTTCGCCAGCGGTCATCAGGTTTCGCATGCGCCGAGGAGGGTCTGATGATCTCACTCCGGAGCTGACAGAGTTTGATTATGGTATTTTTCCACCTGCTTTACAAGTGTGGCTGCAGACATCATCCCTCGAGCTCGGCTGGAAGGCTGCGAGATGCCTGCATATTTATAATAGTGTACATGTGTACATTGTACTATGCCAACTGTATGCATGTAAGTAGTAGTCAGGAACATTCAAACATGTGCGGCCCCCGTGTAAAGATGAATGATCACCAGGACCGATCGCGATGATGTGTCTCTCAATCCTACACAGCGAGACTTGGAAAATTGTGGTTGTCTCCAATGGAAGTCTTTTGGGAGCTTGCTCAAATAGCACCCTGAATTAACTTCCACGAAGTATCCATCCTCTCCCAACCGCACCAGAGTCTCAGCTGGATTATGAGCATGCACTGTGTCACTGCATTTACTGCTCAAATCTTCACCATTCAAGGCATCTTCCTGGCCGGTGAGGGCATCCCGGACTCGAATGGTCTGGTCCGCCGACCTCGAAATAATCTTCAAGCCATCCGGTGAGAATCCCACAGATATGACATAAGTGTCATGGTCTTGAAGTGGTGAGAGAAGTTGCTGGCCAGTGAGAGCATCCCAGACTCGAACAGTCTTGTCATCCGACCCCGAAACAATCTTCAAGCCATCCAGTGAGAATCCCACAGATGTGACATAGTCGTCGTGGCCTTGAAGTGGTGAGAGAAGTTGCTGGCCTGTGAGGGCATCCCAGACTTGAATGGTCTTGTCATTCGACCCCGAAACAATCTTCAAGCCATCCGGCGAGAATCTTGCAGATGTGACAGTTTTGTCGTGGCCTTGAAGTGGTGAGAGAAGTTCCTGGCTGGTGAGGGCATCCCAGACTCGAATGGTCTTGTCATCCGACCCCGAAACAATCTTCAAGCCATCTGGTGAGAATCCCACAGATGTGACAAAGTGGTCATGGCCTTGAAGAGGCGAGAGAAGTTGCTGGCCGGTGAGGGCATCCCAGACTCGAATGGTCTTGTCATTCGACCCCGAAACAATCTTCAAGCCATCCGGTGAGAATCCCACAGATGTGACAGTTCTGTCGTGGCCTTGAAGTGGTGAGAGAAGTTCCTGGCCGGTGAGGGCATCCCAGACTCGAATGGTCTTGTCATCCGACCCCGAAACAATCTTCAAGCCATCTGGTGAGAATCCCACAGATGTGACAAAGTGGTCATGGCCTTGAAGAGGCGAGAGAAGTTGCTGGCCGGTGAGGGCATCCCAGACTCGAATGGTCTTGTCATTCGACCCCGAAACAATCTTCAAGCCATCCAGTGAGAATCCCACAGATGTGATGCCTTCGTCGTGGCCTTGAAGTGGTGAGAGAAGTTCCTGGCCGGTGAGGGCATCCCAGACTCGAATGGTCTTGTCCTCCGACCCCGAAACAATCTTCAAGCCATCTGGTGAGAAACCCACAGATGTGACAAAGTGGTCATGGCCTTGAAGAGGCGAGAGAAGTTGCTGGCCGGTGAGGGCATCCCAGACTTGAATGGTCTTGTCCCACGACCCTGAAACAATCTTTAAGTCATCTGGCGAGAATCCCACAGATGCGACATAGTGGTCATGGCCTTGAAGTGGTGAGAGAAGTTCCTGGCCGGTGAAGGCATCCCAGAGTCGAACGGCCTTGTCATCCGACCCCGACACAATCTTCAAGCCATCCGGTGAGAATCCCACAGATGTGACATAGTCGTGGCCTTGAAGTGGTGAGAGAAGTTCCTGGCCGGTGAGGGCATCCCAGAGTCGAATGGTGTTGTCCCACGACCCTGAAACAATCTTTAAGCCATCTGGCGAGAATCCCACAGATG
>KV417480.1:0-40236 GCA_001630335.1 Athelia psychrophila | reverse complement strand
ACCGAGACCTTCCGCCTCCGCCGTATCTGTGATCAAGCAGACGTGCTCGATCCAAAACCTAGAGGCGTACACCACGGATTCGGGTAACTTCTCGTCCTGGATCAGATGTGGGAGCGTGAGATTGCACATGTTTTCCTTCAACTCGTGCTCTAAAAGCGCAATGCATCGACGGGCAAGCCGGGTGTTGTGCTTGTTAGTATTGATAGCCCAGGGCTCATCGAGGTCGTGAAGCGTGAGGTAATCAAAGAAGGAGGTGTGAAGAAGTTGTATGGGCTCTTCCTTTCCCCCGCGAAGTACACTTCCAAGGCGTGATATTGTGAGCACGGACGGTCGAGAAAGTCCTAGAAGTGTGTCTATTGCCATGCACGAGAATGGGACTCGTACGCAAATGACCGTGCCCAATATGTCCTGAAAATCACGGCAAAATGCATCGTCATCCCATATGCCAGCGGACAGGAGGGCGGTCTTGTACAGCTGGTGCAGACTGGCAAATGGTTTGGTAAGTGCACTCGCCGGCTGGTGCTTGACAAGCTCGCCCATCCTTTGCGTGGGGTCGTGGCTTGCATCTATCAAGCGACACGCGGTCGCTGCCCATATGAACAAACCTGCGGCAAAAATGGCCAGACGAATGATATCCTCCTCGCTGGGCCAGCTCTGCAAGGCCTCGGTCAAGTAGTCAATCTTTGCTTCGCGTGTCTCAAGCAAGCGGGACCGGATAAACTCCGTGATATCTGCTTGACTCGTCTCCGAGTCAACCCTAAGTTCCTCGCGACGCATGCGAGTGTGCTTGAACTGGTCCAATATGTCTCGCTCGGGGCGGCTAACAATGAGAAATCGTAAGAAGCTAGGGAGATTCAAGAATCCCCCCGAGAGAGCTTGCATCAATTCTTTCTGGTCCGCCGTGCTGCCCGACTCGTCAAGGGCGTCGATGACAACCAAAATGGGACCCCTAGACCATGGTATATCCCCCAGAGCCGCGGCGCTCAACAGCTTCGAGAACTGAATCCCCAGAGGCTTGTTTGCGATGTTGGGAGTATCCTGGACGACTTGTTGGACTCTTGCGCCAATGGCTGCGTCGAAATGCGCGAGTTGATAGGCTAATGTGGGGATCAACGTCGACACGCCTCGCTCCGTAATACTGCGGTCAAAGAAGAAGGATGCGCCCAGGAGTCCGACATCGTCCATCATCCCGGCTATAGTTGTTGACAAGGTGCTCTTGCCTGTCCCAGCCAACCCATAAATCCACATCACGTTCTGACGGCCGTCTGAGTCGTCTGAAAACCAATCCATGGTAGACTTGATGGCATCTAATCGGGTATTCGGCAGGCATACACTGCGTTTCCTCTCGTCCATGGTTGCGGGCCTCAACTTCTCCAGGAGCTGGTCAAATCCTGTGTGCACGTCAATTACGGTCATCCAGCAACATAGCAGTCGACGTAGACGTACTGGTTTCATTTACTGTCGTGGCGACATTAAACGTGACCAGAGCTGTCTGTGTTGCAATGCGCCCCATGAAGCTTTCCCGCAGTTGCTTGAACGTATCCTGATAACGACTAATCAAAGCGTCCGTGTTTGAAAATGTCTCCTTAAGAGCCTTCCCTGAAAGTCAATGAGTTAAAGCCCTCCCGTGCATTCACATGTCACTAACCTGCAAATCCGCCACGGCGCGCATAGTCCTGAATGAAGTAACCGCACACGACTGTCTGCTTCAAGATAAGATCTAGCACGTCTTGCAAGAGCGGGTCGCCCTTCAATTTTTCCGACCCGAGTACGGTGGAATACGTGGACCGCATTATCTCAATGAGCTGCGCGATTTTGGCGTCTCGGTCGCTCTGCGCTTGCACCAACTAACGCGGAGAGTTTGAACAATGATGCCGTCACATACAGTAAAGGGCGGCTTACCTTCAGGCCAACTGACAGCACATTCCACGCAAGGTTGACCCAGGGGTGTATCTGACAAGCGATGAGATCAGTGGGTGGAGATACGAGCGACCGGGAAGACGTACCTTGGCTATCTCGTCCCCCATCTTGACCACAATGCTCAGGCTCTGCACGAGAGAAGTAAAAGATCCCACAAGATCTGATGGAACAACGCTCGTTACAGTATTGCCAGCAGTGGTGATAGCATCAGTAGCAGTGGTGATAGCATCAGCGGCCGCTGTGAGTCGCGGTGCTGTTGAGCTTTCACTGGGTCCTGGGAGATGGTTGATTGCGCTGGCGAACGCAGTGATGGAAGGATCTTTGACCCGCACTGTTAGTTCGCAAGTGCGTTTGCCTTCTCCTTTCAACCGTAGAGAGATGTCTGGGAAATTAGCTACGTCAGCCAGAAAGTTGTGGATTACAGATGTGCATAACTTCACCTTCCCCCAGTCGATGAGCACATTTCTCAAGGAGCTCGCCCAGTTCAATTTCCAGTTTTCCTACTAGCTTCTTAGACGACTTGGGAAATCGACTGTCCCTGAATAAACTGAACGTGATCTTTGCCGAGCTCGACAAAGGCAATCTGTGGCGCAGGGTCAGCTCATCTACCCATGACGGTGCTGCATCAGCACTCACAATGTAAATTTATCATCCCAGCGGAGGTCTACACCATTCTTCCAAGCCACGCCCTTGGTCGTCAACGGATAGCTTGCTGCGTCGATCTGAATGTATGCCCTGATGGATTTTCCCGTGGACTGAAGTCGCTCGAGACCTGCCACTTGAATGACTGCGATGCTAATCAGTTACCGCATAATCTGGAGGTACGGGTCAACACACCTTCGATCTCATAGGACTTCGTTTCGGGGTCGCTGCTTCACCACAAATGAGTACCGAGGTTCCCCTGTGAAACTGATGTACTCACGCAGAAGGGGCCATCAAGGACAGGCGAGATGGGGGTATAACCGACAAGCACGTTGGCACGTTGCACACGCCGGCTCAGCTTGGCTGTATAGAGCAGTAGCGCAGCGCGCGCCCAATTCGAGAGCCTCAAATACAGTCTGAGTAAGTTTAACCTAGTTTAACACAACGCCAGTCTCAAATACACACGTGATCAGAAAGTGGCCTTGCCACTGCCAGTGATTCCCTGTATTGACTTAGGTTATCTTCTTCGTCGACGTCGACACCACAAACATGCTCCCGCAAATGACATCAGTTGACTTCATTGTTGGCCCGAGAGGCCCGAAGCTACTACATTCACCCAAACCTACAAGTACAGCGTACTGTACGCTGCCGACCGTAGGTTCACGAAATCTGGAAATTTCTCGTCCGGCGAGGCCGATAAATATACTTTCGAGTTAAGACGATTTAAAACGAGATAAAATTTGGTGGCCGTGATGCGTGACTGAACCTACGGTCGGCAGCGTACAGTACTCTAAGTTCAATCCCTCACGTGTCACTCGACAGTAGTGAGCATCTCGTTACATTCCCGCCCAACTCCCCCAAGGATCCCAGGAATTGGCCTTCATGCATTATAATTATGAAGGGTGAATACTATTCAAAGCTTGAATTTTTTGGATATCTCAGAACGATGGCTGATCGTGAGCCGTCTGGTTCCAATAGATCTCAGCGTGCCATGGGGAGCCAGTGGGTTGACTCTTATCGCAGGGTAGCAATCTCTTTCAACAAGAGTTCGGTGTCTCCATCGAAGTAGTCAACGCATCCTCTGGCTTGCTTTACTCGCACCCTTGTCTAAAGCACTAGCGTCGTCCCTTCTCGTATCGTATTCTCCTTTGATTCACGAATCCCAGATCACATCAGTAATATGTCAAATATCTTATCGCTCTTAAATCTCTGACGTGTCTTATATAAGACAATTTAAGGGATTCAATTTATATTCAGACGAGTCAGACAGATAAGACAAATATTAAGGCAGTATAAGTAGCTAAGGTATAAAGTAAGAGATATAAGTTAAAATGCTATCTCGAAGGCATGGTGGTCTGCGTACTTGTTGATATAGTATTCGGAATATAAATCTAATGAATTAGTAAAGTGCACAGTGCGATCTAAATGACGTTCACCGTAGACAGGTATTAGATGTGCACCACGGACTACACAATCAAGATGAATGACTGATGTGACGCGGGAGTCGTCGTCATCCATCTCGGGCTCCACCATCCACATGCCCGTGTCCTCACATGGCTCGTCTCCAAGCGGAATAAACCACTGGACTAGGGCGCATGGATAAGTAATCCCCTGGTAATGAAATGAGAAAAGCAGCTGTAGACGTGCAGCATGCAGTCCACGGAACCCAGGAAGGTTATTGGCCTTCTGAATAAAAATGCAGTCCTTTCGAGCGGGTCCTCTCCGCCACGAACGTACTGAGCGAATGCGTTCACGACGCAGCCCACTGAGGCTTGAAGGATCACTGGGGGCATAGAACGTGACTCCTGCGGAGGGATAGACACAGACCTTGCCGGCGAACATGGGGCAGTCACTAATTGCAATGTCCGCGCCGGCAATTTCGGCCCCAGGGTTGAGTTGATCATACAGAAATCGGCGCAGGAGGTCAGGGAAGGCGGGCTGGCTGATATGGGCTGCAAGCTGTACAATTCGGCGGGGATATCCAGGTGCTAGTATAGAAAGTTTTATTAGCGATTTAATGTTTGTATATGGAGGAGAGAGCTTACCTTTGCGGCGAGCAAGAGTGACCGACGACGGCATCAACTCGCCATCGGGGGGCGTGTCGTCATCGTCATCGTCGTCGTCGTCCACCGGCAATGCAGGTACAATGGTGGGCACACTAAACCCCAGACAAGGCCCCTCCAGCATACCACGTGATTTAAAATCTACCCGGGATGCATGCAACTTATCAATCCGCTGGTTTATCACCAGCATTTGACCAAGTGCCGCGTGGTGGCTTGAACGGCGCCACGGTTCTTTGACGGCCTTGATATGCTTCGACTCCGTAATGGATGAGCATATTCCGTTTGGGGCACCAAAGAGCTCGATGAGGTACATCAGGAAAAACCCAAATGTTACGTAGTGCTCCATCGCCTCAGTAGGCTGTGTAGATTTTGGTAGTAATCCCGGCCGGGACTTGTCGACCGAGCTACAGTTACTCCCAGCTACTATGGAGAACTACGTAGCTTACTATTGCTCCATAGCGCTCCATAACCGTGGTCGACAAGTCCCTGGGTTTTTCCTGATGTAGCGGTAGTGTACCATAGAATGTTGGCGAGGAAGCGAGATGGTTACTGTATGGACCACACCGGTTTCTTCAAAGATCACGCGGTCGTGGTGGAAGCGTGTTAACGCGTCATCGATGGCGTCCAGTGTCGCCTCGTTGATGGTATTTCTGCGGACCAGATAGCAGAAATCTAAGAAGGCCGATATCGCGCGAACCATCTGTGGTGGGACGTGCTCCTTAATGGCAGGAAGATAAACCTGCATAATACAATATGTCAGTGAAATGATATAACAGGAGAATTAGCAGAACCCGTACCTTCATGAGCGCCTTCGAGTCATCACCGGTCCACTGTTTGAATCCCCGGCCTTCGGGAAAGCGACGAAGACAGGGAAAGGGAGGAACTGCTGCTATTCTAAATTATAGTGAGCCGGGAAAGCATTTAGAAGAAATGAAGGCATCAACTCACCGCCGGTCAATATCAGCCATTATCTTGGCCGCTGCAGTTGGACCCCATGTATCTACTAGATACTCTCCGACCCACGTAACCAAGTGGTCCTTGAACGTGCCCTTGATTATTTGATGCAACAGGTCCGGTGTAATGAGCGCGTGAATATCAGCACGGGGGAAATCTGCAGTATATGGCTAAAGAACGGGAAAGATATTAGGATCATGAAGTAGTAGGAATGACGAGGCCAGGCACGCACCACCAGATCCCCCACAATCCCGTAGTCTTCCCATAACGTCTTCAAGTTAAAGGCCTGGCAGACAGCTTCTGTGTGCTCTGCTGTCCGCCGGCCAGGGTTGGGAGTGTCCAGATTATCTGGCCGCGATGTACACCTAGTATATAGAAAGCACAGTCAGAAATGAGAAACTGATGATAGTTAAACACATACCTTGGGCACCAATTTTGCACGATACATGCGAGCAGACACTGCTCTGGATAGTCCGCGATATATGGCCCTAAGCCATATATTACACGGCGGAAGTGACCATCGGGACATCGTGTCACCTCCGCAGTCGTCATACCCGCCTTCAGCGGCTCTAGAATCCTCGCTATTGAAGAATGAAACAGTTGACGCCGGAACTTGCGGAATATGGGGTCATCCTTATATTCACGATCCGCTGTGCATGCAATTAGTCAGAGTGTGAAAGTGATAAGAAATGAACATACTTTTTGGAATGGCCAAAAATCCTATCAGCGAGATGGCGTTGCGATGTGCTCGCCGAACATTGTTGTGGACGTTTCCTATACCCGCATACAGCGGATAAAACTCTACATGACCTGTACCGACGGACACAGTGGTCTTGTCACTGCCTGTCCAAACGGGCACAAACATTGCGCCGTGGTTACTGATATCGGCGGCGATGGTGTCCTTAATAATTGATTATCAGGGCCCGCGATAAAATGCAGAGCTTGTAATCACTTACTGATTGTTGCCAAGCCCAATTGCCCGACATCATATCTGAATACTCCCTCTGACCGTCGGCAGCAAATGTCTGTTTGGCTTGATAGTCAATCTCGCCGTCGAAATCCGGATTAGCCAGCTGATTGCGCATTACAGTACGCGGGTTCCGGCACCAGACATCGTACTCTTGTTCCATCCATGGTGCAGAACCTTCCTCTGGCTCCAGACCTTGGTATTTGACCGAGAAAGACTCCCAGGGTGCATCACCGAGAGTGGTTGAGTCAATAGTCTCGTAGACGTCCTCCTTGTTAGTAAAAGGAGGCTCTGCATCTTCCTTTGCTGACCAAAGATTCATGAGGTCGTCAATTTGCGTCCCTGGCATTTGATTCCGGCGGTAAAGGAAGTCCGCAATCTCGAACGAGGCTCGGTCTTCGTATGGTGAGAAGTCATCGTCAGCAAGAGCTGTCCGTGCCGGTGGAGCTTCGCCGGCTGGGAGATCATTCCCATCTAGGTCACAGGGTGTACCTATTAAGTATAAGGTGAGTTCGTGAAGAGCTTGAGCTTCTACAATAGAATCACTGACCGTCAATGATGGGATGTTGGTGTGTGACAGCTTGTGCCCGAGGGCCCACTGGGTCTACACTCCCAGGGCGTAGGTCTTCATCATCCTCGTCGAAGGCCCTGTCGGAAGGCGCCGGTGACTGTATGTCCAGTGGAGGTTGGGTGGGTTGGGTATGCTTGGGATGTACAGCAGCGGTATGCCGTTTGAGGCCCCCTGGCGAACGGCAGCCTTTGTTGCAGCTGGCATATGGGCAGAGGAATCTCAAGGCAGTATGCTGGGCACGTACACGGGGTGGGGGCATTGTTTGAATAGAAACTGCCATAGATGCTTTAGTTAAATCCAAATGTTCATCAATTGCAACAGTGGAGCGGAAATGCACGCACCCAAGATTCCTGCCCGAGATCTGAGGCTACCAAGGGAGCATCACCTCGTAGGCCATCTAAAGAGCCATGAACATGTGTCTGTGGAGTGGTGGAGCAGTCAAATGATCTTGCAGGTCGTCTCGAGGATGTAAACATGCACTGAGCCAGTGATTGTCATAGTTGATCGACAAGAAATACTAGCGTCAAAAATTTAGTGTACCATTCGTCTTGACTCTCACAACCACCACCACTTACCTCAAGCTCATACTATGGCTGCCCCTACCCGCATCACAACTCGTGCCACAAACCAGGATGCTCATCCAGGATTGATTGCCTACGACTCCGAAACTGACAGTCTGCCTGTGCCCAAGGCAAGAAGGCCTCGGCGGTCAGCGGCTGAGATGAAAGAAGAACGAGCGGCGAAATTGGCGAAAAAAGAAGCTGAAGCACTCCAAAGCAAGAAGGCTATCCAGAAGGTAGCCCAGGTTGAGAATGGGATGGCGGCCGCTGACACAGAAAATCGCCAGAATGCTGCACGACCTCCTGCAAAGCATGCGACCAAAGTTGCTCGCAAATCCGTTGCTCGTGATGTTGAGGTTGAGCCAGCTGCGAAATCCAAGGCTTCCGTCAGGAAAAGTACAGTGCCAGTGCGACCAGGCCGTCAAGACGTTCAGGCTGAGAGGGATCTCCAGACTGAAACCGAAGTTTCGCAGAAAAGGAAAGCATCCTTTGATCAAGATATGTAAGCGTTAAAGTATCTCATCAACCACTCACCACATTGATCACAACTTTAACACGACAGGCTCTCCAAGAAGTTCAAGACATCGGCCAATGACAGCCTCCAAGACCTCATACCCAGTATTCCAAGTCGCCACAACAGGTCATCCTCACTGGCCACCAGTGTCCCATCCTCCCGGGCCAGTTCAATAGCAAGTCACCGATCTCATCAGTCACGGGCCAGTTCAGTAGCAAGTCGCAAATCTGACGACTTCGCGTTTGATGGAGACACCGACGAGCATGGTCTCCCGCACGTTGAAGATGAATGCATGGACAGGCAGTACAGTGAGCCAGACAAGACCGGCTACGACTACGGAGGATTAGTGGATGAAGACGAGGCGAAAGAGCATGAGTACGCCATCGAAGATTCTATCAAGCCCAAACGTGAAACAATGCAGGTAAATAACTTACATATTTTTGGCTCATCATCACTCACACCTGTTGTCCCAGGATCTTGTTGGCATCATCCCGAATGCCCCGACTGATCGTCTAAAGACATCTAAGCCCATCATCAATGCAACCACCACCTCTGCCACAAACCGGACAAGTCGCGCCGTGGGGGACATCCTTCCTAGCGGCACACAACTGCACTTCTCGCGGAACATGGTCCCTCGGCTACGTGACCACGCAGGGACCCTCGACATCCCCTGGGACAATGGGGTTGATCAAGACGTCCTCGCCACCATACAGTGCTTCTGGGAGGAGGAGTTTCCTGGCCACCCATTAAAGCTTGCCATGGGTGATCCGATTGTGGGCCTGGTATGTATATGATTATATATTACATTTCGTCACTGATACATTCATTAAATCAGTGCTATCAGCGTATTTACGAGTGGCGTGGTCACTTTGGGGCCGCTGCCCTGGTCGCCGTCAACGAGCTATTTTCCTCCGAGACGAAACTTGCAAACGGGAAGTCTAAGCTTATATATGGCACGGTGAATTCGCGCAAGGACTACGTCAAACGCGAGCTTGGCACAGGTCTGCCATTTCTCTACTCGTGTACGGATTACGACGAGGAAGGCGGCGAGCTGGTCAGTATTTTGTCTTCTGCTATACTCTCACTGCTCATCATTCCCAATGTTCAGGTCTTCAGTGGGATGTTCAAGTCGGATCTCATACTCACCGTGCTATACGGCCACTTCAAGGACACATCATCGGTTTCGCGGGATCTTGCAAGCCCAGAGCCACCCAGAGCCGCCATCGCTCTAGCGGCTGCAGCGGTATGTCGCTCGTCTCGAAAGAAACATGCCATACTCACCAACCTCTTCTTTTCAAGGTCGAGCGCGCTCTCAAATGTTGGGAAACGGGCCGCGTAAACAAGGGAAACCAGTTCAGCGAGGCCCAGTGGGGTGACACAACAGACGAGTTCATGACTCACGTCGGATTGCTCTCGGACAAGAAACTGGACCAGATTGTTGCTGGTGCAATGGAATATGCTCCCAAGAAAGCAGCTGTTGCATCGAGCAGCCGTGTCACGACAGGCTCACGAGTGATAATGGCAATGTCTGGTGACGAGGACTCGGGTTGATTTGTCCCTTCGAACCATACACTTCCGCAACTGCTATCGTTTAACTAATACTACACTTAGTTTTAATGATACTGTGTTTTGGATTCGCGTTTTTCAACAATAATATGCTGCTTATACCTCTCTCGTACCGTCTTAAGTGTCTTAAATAAAGCCAAAATTTCTGTCATTTCGATGCCTCTTAGAAATAGCTCACGGTCTTAATATCCTGAAAGTTCTTATGTGTCTTATGTGTGTCTTATATCGCAAAATCTAAGAACATGACATGCCTTACTGCCTTAACCACTTATCTGCCTTATAATGCCTTATTTTGTCTGATCTCAGACAGAATAAGACACGTAAGGAATTTAACATGTTACTGATGCACTCCGGCTGCTTGCCTATCTGTATCAAAAGCTACTTCCTCTTCACCCTCGGCACCACACTTGTCCAGATCCTCGGCAGCTTCCTCGTACTGTGTATACCGACCGGCATCTTCTCCTCCGTCACCATCGCCGATCTCTGGGAGCCGCGCGTGACTGGTATACCTATGCAGGGAACTTTCTCTTATCACTCGTTGCGCAATACGAGGGCCTGCGAAAAGTGTTCTGGGCGATGCTAGACATCCACGGCGGGTTCTAGGTCACCATGTGCCTCTGAAAGAGACTCGGTACAATGTGCTGCTGAACAGGCTTGCGGCGCCGGAGAGGAAGAGGACAGGCGATGAGCGGATTGGGGTGCTTGAGGATATGAAGCAGCGCGGGCCGAAGGAGTCGGCGAGTATCGCGCTCACGCGCCCATTCGGGTTCCTGTTCATCGAGGCGATCATCATTGCCATGGCGCTCTACAACAGATTTCTCTACGGCCTGCCGTTCCTCTTCGACGCTGCATTGTGCGTTTCACCCTCCTTTCTCTTTCATCCCTTGCATGATCCTGATCTCCCACCTGCCCTTACAGCGATCACATATTCGGCACCACCGAGTGAACAGGCCATCGCGTCTCTCAATTGCCTATGAAGCCTTCAACGCCAGCCCGTTCTTCGCCTGGCGATGAACCTGCGTCCCCGGTCTCTTGGGTACTCAGCGATGTACCCCCGCCCTCGAAACGCCGACGGGTTTCCATATCATCCTTCAGTGACGCGGACGGCGATGACCATGAGGAGAATAAACCGCTTGCTGCTCGAATGTCTCTCAGAACGACACCAGTCGGCTCATGGATGGGCACGAGTCGGAGATCAAATTGGAGGAGAAACTGGATGAGAGTCAACTCAACCGCTTGGCCAATGGCGTCACGATTGACACTACTAACGCAGACGTGTCTTTCTTCTCTTCTTCCTTTGTTTGATCTTCCACTCACTCCACAATGTCAGCCTCCGGTAAAAGGTGAGAAGGCAGCCATCACCGAGCTGCGCAAGGGCATCATCCAGATCACTCCTGTTGAGAATGATGGCCAGCCCCGGTCAATAGTGATTTTGACTGGTTTAAAGATTCTCTTTCAGAAGCAGCTGCCCAAAATGCCGCGAGAATACATAGCACGGCTAGTATGCGATTCAAATTCGTGAGGATTGGCCATCATCAAGCGGGTATAAGGTCGTAGGAGGCATCTGCTTTCGGCCCTTCCTATATCGAGGTTTTACCGGGTTGTTTTCTTTGCAACTTCATCGGTCGGCCAAATCAAGGTGTGTAACTAGTTGGTAACTAGTCTCCCTTATTCTCGATGGTCATTCACATAATCGTGTAGGGCATGCTCGTGGACCATTTTGAAGCGCACATACTAAACACCTACCCTGGGATGTTGCATTTCCTGACATACGCGGACAACTACGCCGTGGGCTATTTCCGCAAGCAAGGCTTTTCCAAAGAGATTGCCCTCGACCGTGCTATTTGGACAGGATATATCAATGACTATGAAGGCAGTACCATCATGCAATGTACCATGGTGACGAAGGTGGACTATCTAGACAAAGCCAATATCATAGCCCGACAGCAAGACGACCATCCTGCAAGTGATTTGTTCTCCCTCTCTCCCATCCCTCCGGTGGTTGATTCTGCTTGTTTAGTGTCTTGGTGGCGTTGGGGCTGCACAGCTCTCCAGCTCTTGTAATAAACTGTGACCCGAGATGGTTGCGCGCCACCTCACACTCGGGAGCCTTTAAGCGGATCTTCCTCCCCGTTTGTATTGCAAGTGCGTCAAGCATTTGCTGAGCATTTGTGCAGAGCAAGCAAAGAGCAAGACCGACAGACCAGTTAGCACGCTTTTCATCTCAGATTTCCTTTATCTGCCACTCAGCCGCCCTAAAAGAATTCTTCAATTGCAATGTATGATCAATATATGATCCCTTCAAGTCACCCAGAAGCTGCTTGCCTGTGCATAGGCGATAAATGATCACAAAATGATCAGGCACATTCTTCCCGGCACTAGAAGCAAAGTTCGCTGTCACCGAGTTGTCCACAGCGCTTCTCTGGCAGTGCCTTTCAAGTTTCACGCCCAGTGTGGGCCAAGTCTGGAAATGCCTGCTACGTAACTTGGCCGCGGGGCTGACTAACTTGGCCGCGGGCTGACATATTGAATATGAAAAAAGCAGCATGTTCTGAAGCTCTGAGTTTGTACCTTGCAGTCTCAGCCCTTCTCAGCTCCCCCATTTCACCGGTCAATTGCAAGTCCCCAGGTCTTCAAGTTGCAATGGATCACGGCGTCCCTATAGTCAACACACTTGTGGCTGTGTCCGGCTTAATACTCGCATACTGGGCTTTTAGCAAATCCCCCCAGCGCAAATCCCTTCCCCCTGGTCCTCCAGCATGGCCCATCATAGGCAATCTTCTTGATATCCCCAAGGATTTTGGATGGTTCAAGTACAAGGAGTGGTCGGAACAGTACGGTGCGTGTGGAAGTAATCATTTCCTGATCTTTTAAATTTATGCTGCAGCTACATTAGACTCGGATGTCATACATCTCGATGTATTAGGCATGTCTATCGTCGTGCTCAACTCGCTGGAAGCCATCAACAATTTGTTCGAAGGCAGGGCTCAGATTTATTCCGACAGGTTTGCGGTCTACCATTTCTCCACCATGACATATATAAGCTAAAGGTGTTTTCTGCAGACCAAAATCGATTATGCTCAATGAGCTGTGCGCTCATTTCATCTTTACCACTAACCTGCCTTGGACTAATTATTATATCATTTAGTATGGGCTGGGACAAATCTCTCGTTCTTTTGCCCTATGGGGACGTTTGGCGCTCGCAGCGGCGTGCTTTCCATCGAGAATTTCAACCTCACGCCATTTCTCGTTATCATCCCAAGCAGATCAAGGTAACACAAGGACTTCTTCGCCACCTTCTCGACAGCCCTCAATACTGGGCAGAGCACATACGGCAGTGAGTTCGTATTTTCTGTAAGTATTGAATAGCTGATAGACCTTTCCGCTCCAGGCAAGCCGGGGCAGCCATCATGGATATCACATACGGCATAGAGGTTCTCCCCGAAAACGATCCGTATATAGAGCTCGCGGTAGCTGCAATGGATGGTATCAACACAGCCGGCATTCCTGGGGCATTCCTGGTCGACGTTTTCCCGCTGCTCAAGTTTGTGCCCGCATGGGTTCCAGGTGCAGGCTTCCAACGCAAAGCCAAGGAATGGAGAAGATTATTCGGCGAATTGATAGTGATCCCGTTTACTGAATCGCAGAAAAAGATGGTAATGAAAATCATCGTTATCTTGAAGCCAATGGAACGTTGACAATGCATGAAACCAGGCTAATGGTACTGCGAAGACTTCTTTTGTTTCGCGATCGCTGTCGGCGATTGATCCTAACGATGGCAATCAGGAATTGGAAGAGAAAATTATTCGCGACACGGCAAGCATGGTATATGCAGGTACTCCCTCTTCTTAAAATGTATTCAACAATCTACTGACGAAGTCCTGTCAAGGTGGCGCTGATACAGTCTGTCAATCCACCTCTTGTCGTTGCTGACCACTGACTAAAACCTCTGGAATACGTAGATTCCTGTGACGACGAACACATTCATGGCAGCAATGATAATGAACCCAGCAGCCCAGGCACGAGCTCAGGCCGAGCTCGATGACATTATCGGCAAGGGGCAACTCCCGACATTTGCTGACAAGGATTATCTGCCTTACATCACGGCAATAGTGAAAGAAACTCTGCGTTGGCAGCCAGTCGCGCCGGTAGCCATGCCACGCCAGCTTAAAGAGGATGATGAATACAAGGGTTATCACATCCCCAAGGGCTCTATCGTTATCCCTAACTCATGGTGCGTCTGCAATTTACCCTCTCACGGCTCTCGGTACTCAGTCAGTTATGCAGGGCTATTCTCCACGACGAGAAAGTGTATCCAGACCCTTTTTCTTTCAAACCGGAAAGATTTATAAAAGATGGTCAACTTGACCTCTCCGTGCAGGATCCTGAAGAGGCTGGGGCATTTGGATACGGGCGGCGCGTCTGGTACGTGGGATTCAAGCCTATTTTCTTCCATAATTGATCTCTCGCGGAGCAGTCCTGGGAAAGCATTGGCATTTGACGCAGTTTGGCTGAACGTAGCATCGATCCTCGCGGCTTTTCACATCAGTTCGGTGGCCAGCCCAGACGGGACAGTCGCTGAGCCTAAATTTTCTGCCTTGGGAATCCAATGGTAAGTCGTGTTACACTATTCGACGGCAGGTCATGACCGTACATTGCAGTAGTCCAGACAAGTTTGATTGCGTTATGACTCCTCGGTCAAAGGAGATGGCAGAATTGATCCAGGCCACTGCCCATGTGGATTAGCATGCGCAACCTAGTGCTCACATTAATTTCCCGTAGTACACGCGAACGGCTTCTTCTGTTCCTTGGGATCTTTGGGTGTATTGTTGATGATACGAGTCGAATTTTTTGAATTCCCACTTGGGCTTTTGAGTTTTTGTTTTGTTGGGATTGGTTGCCCATTTGGCCCCGAAGGTTGTTTCCATTTTCGGTTGGGGATTGTTCCACCTTTTGCCATTCCCCGGTTTCTTATTAGTTTTTTGGGTTGTTTACGGTTTGCGTTTTGGGAGGACTCCAAAGTTCGGCACCATTTTTGGCTTTCACAAAGACGGAACACTCACAAGCCTTGGTCTCGTAACCCTTCTTGCCCACAATGATGTTTTGGGCCTCCTGATCCTTGCCGCTGAAGTAGTTCTCGATGATGGTCTTGGTGCCAGCAGCGTATCTTGCCTGGGCGTCCAAGGTTGTGCCAGAGTAATGGGGCACCATTCCGTTGCCAGCGCCGAGGGGGTTCTTCATTGTGCGCCAGGGGTGGTCTTTGGGCGCGGGCTGGACGTTCCACACATCGCCGGCATAACCGTTGATGTGGCCGGACTTAAGCGCGGCGGCGACAGCATCCTTATCGACAATGGCGCCACGGGCGGTGTTCACAATCCACGCGCCCTTCTTGAAGGACTTGAGGAGCTCCTCATTGATGAGGCCCTTTGTCCCTTCGTGCAGGGGGCAGTTCACAGTGACGATGTCGCACTGGGACACGAACTCCTTCAAGTCCTCGACCCGGCGGGCGTTGACGGCCTTTGCGGCCTCCTCGGGGAGTGGCGCGTAATCGTAGTAGAGGAGCTCCTTGGTCTGGAAGGGGAGCAAGCGCTGGAGGACGCGGTAACCGATACGGCCCGCACCGATGGTGCCGACGACTTTGCCCTCGAGGTCGTACGCGTTGCGAGCAATGTCGGAGACTTGCCAATCGCCACGCTCGATCATCTGTGAAGCGGAGTCAGTGTCGTGATCTCAAGGAGAAAATACGGGGAAATGTGGGGGTGTAGGGAATTGATGCGAACCTCGTGAGCAGGCACAAAGTTCCGGACGAGCAGGAGGATGGACATGACCACGTGTTCTGCGACGGAGACCACGTTGGAGCCGGAAACCTCGAGAACTTGCACACCATGCTCGATGGCGGCGTTCAAGTCAATGTGGTCAGACCCAACACCAGCGGTGACACAGAGCTTGAGGTGTTTGGCCTCGGCGAAGAGCTCCTTTGTGAGGTAGCCCGGGTGGAAAGGGGTGGTTATCAGAATCTCAGCCTGGTTGTGACATCAGCTTAAGGTTCGCATTCGCGAGAGTGAATACCCCTACATCCTTGATGTGGTTGTGGAAGTCACTGCCAGCTCCCTCTTTGTCGTCGGAAACCTAGTCATTAGGTGAGCAATGATTCACATATCACAACACATCCACACATACGATAAGTTCATGGCCCTGGGACGTCAACCACTCCTCGATACCGAGCTGCATGCCATGTCAATAAGCCATATCAACCCAGGCCAGCGAGATGCACACCTTGTTCTCGACCGTACCAAGCAAACGGGGCTCATCACGAGCCGCATCGTGACCTTTGTAAAGAATAGCAAGAACCTACACATATAACCATTAGCGGCAAGTCCTATGTAGATGGACACGACTGCGCCTACCTTCATTTTGTGTTGGATGGGTTGTGGGGTGAGTGGCCTGAGAGTGCGGAGGGAAGTAGAGAATTGACGGATGATGTTGTTCATTTTATAGACCGGTTTATAAGGAAATGGGGATCAAGTGCGACGATGATACAATTTAAGGATCAGGAGCAGGTGTCATGTGTGCGAGAATCAATGACCAGGGTCCTGGCCGCTCGGCGGTACATGACCCGAATGGTCGGAGACTGAGATTGGTCTGAGTTCTCACAAGACCAGGGGGCTATGCTTGAAATAACTGCGAGAGTCCGCTCACTCGCAGTGTCTCCGGTCCGCCGAAAACATATCAATCCTGAGTATCGCACTAGCTGCAGAGCAGAATAGATAAGATTAGATAAGAGATCACGTGTTGGCTGTAAGATCGTCAGTCCGAGGGTCGCGGAGAGCCGCCTGGCGTGAACCCCAGAGCTTCTAACCAGTCTGACGCTGTCTGACCCCTTTGAGACCTGCGATCTCACTGGAACAGCGCACACTGTCAATAAAGTGACAAATATCTGCAAGTTTGACGTGCGGGGTATCGCCGTGCCATCTAATTGAGCCAAAATAGGCCAAAACTGAGTAGCCACCAAGTGCGAGTCATCGCACCGCGACCGCATGCCATTACGATCATCGAGGTGGCTAAATACAAGTTGACAGCGATCGGCATCGCGGAACCTACAGAAGCGTGCTCTCGGTGCGTAGCGTCGGTGCGTGTCCTCGGGCCCCAAGTGCGACGGCACGGAGTAGTTTTGGCGATTGTGCGGAATCACTGATGCACGTTCCGCAGCTTCATCCCTGGATAGCACAAACATCATCAGAATTAGCAGTCTGAGCGCCGAGCGTTCGCGATTCTGTAGATAGAACTCACTGGCACCCCAACGTCTCACGGCCCGTCAGCCCTTTCTTTGATATTCTACCGCTCATCAAAGTCATTCACATCACTCCCTACCAGCTCAAAGGCCTCTTCATCGTACTCCCCCTCCATGTCAACTTCAGCATTTGCCCCAGCCATCGCTCCGCGGCCGCCCTTCTTCACAACCTCCCACTCGACCCGCAGGAACACCCACATCCACCGCCTGAGCATCTCCGCCATCTCCAGCCAGAAGATAACCACGCTACCCTCGGAGCTCTGCGAGTGCAGGTGGCTCGAGAGCTTCACAGACCACGTCAGGCGGAGGACGAGGTTGAGGAAAATGACCAGCGGATAGACCGGGAGCGGGTACAACAGCATGTGGCGAAGGCCATACGGGTGTGGTTGGGTAGGCGAGATATGCGTGTGGACAGGTGCGTGCGTCGCTTGAGTGAGGGGGTGGCCGGCTGAAGAGGAAGAGCTCCGTGGCGAGCTGGTGGTCGAGGTTAGGTGCAGCAAAGGCAGCATCAGCGGGCGGGGAGGGGACATGTGCCCATTTCGCCTGGCGTCAGACGCGGACGGCTCTGGTTTCAGGAGACTGAGGCCCCAGTCGTTGGTTACATCCCACCAGAACGAGTAGAGTGAGTTTATTGCCGCTGCTAGTAACCTGTGATAGACGACGGATTTAGCACCAACGTCTGACAACCATAAAGTTGTATCAGTTACCATAATTTGAAAAGGGCATCACCGTACAATGCTTCGGTGACTATCTCGCCTGCAATGGGTTCATGAACTCTCTGTGCGGCCGAAAGGTAGATAACGGGGAAGGACGTCGCATATTTCAGCGCATTATACAGCGGTCGTCGGCTGTCATTAGAAGGATGCACGTATTCTATTATGCATTGGTGGAATCGGACAAAGTACGGCAGGCTGCGCAGATTGCATTGGTAAGTCTGGGTGGGATGCAAAAATGGTATGTGTGCGCACCTCATTATTGTAGGGAATATCCAACGCGATAACCCTTCCTGTCTAGGGAGCAGCAATAGAGTGGCTCCAGGAAGTAGCATGTAGACTGACAACCAGACGTCCCCCAGCACTTTCGCGAACGAAGTGAAGATATCCGCGAATATGACGTCAGAGAAGTAAATAGGTCTTCCAGAAGGGGGGAATATGCATCGTCTCATACAGCTATACTTTTCATTAGCATCTCGTCTACCGCGCGAGCATTGAAACTCACTGTAAGAACATGTCCCGCTCCCTCTTGTGCAATGTCTCGAACGGACATATGAGCACGATGAGCACGCCGAGCGCGCATATCGCGGGCACGTATCGAAACACGTCGACCAGCACTATGTCGCCGTGCGTTATGATCCTGAACAGCCCCCAGCAGACGAGACACCACGCGGTGAACACGATGGATAGCCGGTATATGGACTCGTACACGGCCGCCGGGTCTGGCACTATCTTGAAGCCTGGTCGCGAGCGCAGTGGGGCGTAGCCATTAGAGCCAGAGCCGGATGGCGCGGTCTTGCGGAATTCGAGCACGGCGGCGAAGTCTATGCCTAGTGCGTGTAGTCCATGCAGGTTCATAGCCCATCCCAGAATGCCCATCCCTGCGAGAAAAAGTACACGGAATGGGAGAGGGAAGGTAGCGGCGAAAGGTATCTCTTTGAGTGCATTTTCGCTCATGGTGGCGGCAGAAGTCTATAAGGGAAAGAGGTCGCGAAAGGGCATAAATATTTGGTGGGGAGGCAGGCAGGCAGCAGCCAATTTGCGACGGACGTGCTTGTGCTGTCGGCGGCAGTAGCTCTGTCTTAGGCCAACAACCACTACTATCTCCCGCGAAGGCCGACACGTTTCTATATAGTACTTTGAAACTCGGGAAAGCAGCGGTTAATCAATCGCTTCGCGTGTCTTGAGTTCCCGTTCTACACAAGCATTTTGACTACTGCAGTGAGGAGTTCATTGTGTCAAAGTAGCGCGTCGCGGTTTCTAACCCCATCTCACCCCATCCTCCAAATCTCATCCAGCTTCAAAATATCTATAGCTGCAATCCATAACCCAAGAACCAATGGACAAACTTAGCCTCCCCGAGTTTGAGTCCGTATCATTCCCCGATTTTGAGTCCGCAGCCTTCCTCGAGTCCCCATCCCTAAGATCTGCTCGCCCATGGCCCGTAGATCCATCACCATTCTCCCAGCGGCACAGCCCGGACAAATCACTCACATCAGAAGTTTTGGATCACAGTGCTGTTGGCAGTACCGGGGGAATACTAGCATTGCCGGATGAGATCTTGGCACACATCTTTGAGGAGGCCCACTGTTCTCAGGACCTTAATGATGCACCGTTCGAGCGTTTGGTGCTGGGGATAACACAGCGCTGGCGAAACGTAGCCTTGCATACGCCTAGACTGTGGATGCGTATCCACTGCGGTCTGCGCACAGCGAAGGAGATGGAGAATATCACCAGATATCTTCAAAGATCGGCTGTGTATCCCTTGGAAATCTTCCTTTACATCTCCGGCGACATCATGTGGAGAACAGAGCTATTAGAACCATATCGCCAGGTCTTCCTACGATGTCATCGACTCGTCATTGACGCTTCCTTCACGCCAGACTTTGACAGTGGCGAGAGAGCTGTTTCTCCGCGGATGGAAAACTTCATTCACTTTTTAAAATCTTTGGCTATGCCTGCGCTGTATTCCTTCGAGATTTACGGTAACGCTGAGAGCGATTATACGCCATACGCGTCTGAAATATTTCTCACTGCCCCCTTACTGCACTGCGCAGTCCTCGTCAATCCCAGAATCTACTGCTGGTATCCACGACTCATGCATTGCAAAACCCTCCTTTTGGTGCTAAGCGCACTCGATATGCAGTCATTTCATCTGGAGTGCGCCTTGTCCTTAAAGCAACTCGAGGTAGATATACTTTTCGATTTCCTGGACGCTGGGACTCCCGTCTTTGGCGGAGATCTTAATCTCACCCTGCCATCGCTACACGCCCTATCCACCGCTTCATACGAAGGGAACACAAATATTTTTCGGTTCTGTCTCAACTCAATTCGCTCTGCTCCCTCTCTTGAGGTGCTGTGTTTGAGAGGATACGGGGTTGGCGACCTGCCCAGCGATAGTGCCAAATTCCCAGAGCTGCGCACGCTTCTGTGGCTGGCCCCAGGCGAAGAACATTCATCGCATTTTTTTTCTTTGCGCAACGTGTTCAGCATATTCAAAGCCTTCCCTTCCGTGGCACGTGTGGTCTACGACGGGCCATACCCCGAAAGTTTCCTTCGCCTACTCGACAAAGAGGACCCCACCAATGGTGTGCGCTGGCCACAACTGCGCGTCGTCGCGCTAGCACACACTGCGTTATACTCTCGACCTCGCGCGGCAACGCTTGCAAGCACATTGTCTGCCAATAGGAGCAAAGCTGGCGCGCCTATCAATGCGGTTTACCTCCCTCCCGATTTAACCCGGCCGTGGAAGAGTGCCGATAGGGTCAAAGGGGAACTGTTCGACATTCAAGCGTATTTGGAGGTGTTGGAAAATGCTGAGGCAGACATGAGATTCTAGAAAATTAGGGAAGTAAGAAGGTGGCGGATTGATTGGAACGGATGAGAAGGAGGGAATCAACGGATGAAAAGGAGGGAATCAGGGAATCTAAAATGTGCGGTGAAGGGAATAGTTGAGGCCGAGAGTGTGAATTGGACGTAGTTGGTACCCTGGCGGTATATCTCGAAATCCATTGCCTTACGGGTACGGCCAGTTTATAAAAAACCTGTCCTCTATCAACACGAGCGTACTCTGTTCCACCATAAGACGCCTCCCGGATAAAATCATTTCACCGTGTGCATGTCTAAATCTGGGTTTAGTTTATGTTCGTAGTAGCAGAAAATAGAAAGAAAGACGGGTGTGGCCGGTCTATGGGGAACTTGTCTTTATCAGCACGAGCGTACTCTGTTCCACCACAGGACGCCTCCCTGATAAAATCATTCCACCGTATGCACGTCTAAATCTGGGCTTGGTTTCATGTTCGTGGTGGCAGAAAATAGAAAGAAAGATGGTATGAGACTGTTGAATCAGCGAATACACAGTGGGGCCTTGTAGACTACTTTGAATGATCGCGCAGCATCACACCCGGCAAATAAGCTCTCCATGCAAAACCACAAACCACCCATCCTCCTTAGCACCCCAGTCCCTCCACGCCAGGGACGCCTTCTCCAGCTCCTCCTGCGTCGCATGACCACCCGCCAACGCGCCATCCTTGAACGCCGACGCAAGGATCCTGTCCGCCCACAGCCCGCTCCACCACGCGCGGTCCCCGGGCGTCTGATAGCACCACGTCCCCGCGCCCGCAGCGACCCCCGCCCACTCAAACCCCGCCTCGTGCGCCCACGCGTGCAGCATGCGCCCCGCGTTCGGCTCCCCGCCGTTCCCGCGCGCGACGGCGAGGTACATCCGCTGCCACGCCTCCATGCCCGCCACCGCGGGGTGCCACGCCATGGCCGCGTAGTCCGCGTCGCGCACCGCGACGATCCCGCCCGGCTTGGTCACGCGGCGCATCTCGCGCAGCGCCTGCACGGGGCTGCCGACGTGCTGCAGGACCTGGTGCGCGTGCACCACGTCGAAGGCGCCGTCCGGGAAGGCGAGCGCGTGCACGTCGCCGACGACAAAGTCGACGTTCGTCAGCTGGCGCGCGGCGGCGCAGGATCTGGCCTGGGCGAGGACGGCGGGGGCGTGCTCGAGCCCGGTGACGCGCCCCTGCGGGACGAGGGCGGCGAGGTCGGCGGTGATGGTCCCGGGGCCGCAGCCGACGTCTAGGATGGACATGTGCGGCTGCAGGTGCGGGATGAGGTACGCTGCTGAGTTGGCGGCGGTGCGCCAGGTGTGCGAGCGCAGCACTGATTCGTGGTGGCCGTGGGTGTAGACGGCGGTCTCTTTTTCTTGGGACATGTCAAGCTGTATACTGGATATGTTTGTGAGTGCCGTGCAATTGAAGTATGTTGACCGCTTACATTGAGTTGGATAAAGTGGCAAGTCCAGCTGCTCAAGGCGAAATCAATGTTCTCTTGAAAGGTGAGGGATAGGATCTTGCCATCATCAGCCCTTTATATATGCATTCCCGGTGAATAGCGAAGCAATACGTGTCATCGAAGTCGGTCGTCTTCGGTCCTCGATGCTCGACTGGTGGTGCTTCCATCGAGGGGGTGCTGGTAAACAGAGGTCCGATGATCGCCGAAGATGAGTGTTATCGAGATGTCGGCCGAGTGTCCGAAATCAGTGCCGTCCCTAGTCGTAAAATAGATAGCTATCATAGCACAGATGGCACGCATGACAAAATTATTTAGCTGGTGTAGCTGTACGTACGTAGACTCCTCCCCTCCCCCTCCCAACCCCACGCATCTCAGGGTATATCCAAACTCCTGCTTGCATCCCCAGCTCACCGCGCGCGCTCGGACCACTCGCCATCCAGCCGGTCCAGCACCCCCTGCACCTCCCTCACCGCGCCCTTCCGCTCCCGCCTCGCCTGCTCCCACGCGCCCTCGGGCGTGATGGCGTCCAGCTTCAGCAGCACCTGCAGCAGCAGCTCCGAGAGGCGCGTGTGGTTCTGCGCGGGCGACAGCTGCCCCAGGACGCGCTGTGCCGGCGGCGGCCTGTAGCCCGCCTGCGGCTGCGCGGCGGCGGCTGCGGGCGCGGGGCGCGTGAGCGTCGAGAGGAAGGCGTTGACGTCGGGCAGGAGCGTCGAGCGCACTTTGTTGACCTCGGCGTGGATGGCCGTGATCGTGTTCTGCTCCGTCTTGGGCTCCTCGCGCTTCTTCTGCGGGGGCCGGTTGGCCTGCGCGCTCGGCTTCTGGTGGGCCGCGGACGAGGAGGTGATGGCGGGCGGCGCGATGAGGGCGATGGTGGAGTTGGCGCGCAGGGCGTAGGCGGATACTGGGATGACAGGTTAGTTTAGGTTTAAGGTTGGAAAGAGAGTGTTAAGAGAAACGTGGGCTAGGATCCGCACAGGAGGCACCATGAGGCACTGAAACGTGCTGGTCATTTCTCAGGCCCAGGAGGAAAATAGAATGAGATCATGAGACTTGGAATGTGCAGATAGATGGGGTAGACGTGGAACGAGGCGATGTCAGGTGCTGCGGCCAGCAACTCTGCCTCATGTTACGGCCGCCATGTATGGCAGATTTAAGCCGCTGGACGCAAGTCGGACGGATAATAAAAGGAGTGCCCAAGAGCAATATCCGGGATAGAGCAGATTGACGCACAGGGAGCATTGTCGTCTTTCATCACTGCGCCTGCATGTATGAGTTTGAAGGAGTTGGCGGGGAGATGTGTGTAGTCTGCGAGTGCCTTGCGCACATCGCCCAATTTCGTCTCAGGAGGAGGCAAAGGGATGTGGAGTCTGCGCGCTCAGGTCAATACGCGGCGATACGACCTGCGATTCGCGACGTACCTTTCCCTGCCCCATTTTACGAGAATGCTCATTGGTCTCCGTTTGCGTGGTTTGGTGACGTGTTTGTTTTGCGAGAAGACTACCCAAAGGAGGATGAGGATGATGGGGATTACTGGAGACAAGGGGAAATCGTCAGTGGTCAGTGTGGAGCAGGCTATGGATGACGACTATTTGCGAATGTACCTGCAAAGATTGGAGACGACAGGTTGGGCATGCAACGAGGCCAAGGCGCGTCTGCTTGGAGATGATGTCTGGTGGTGGTTTTTGGCAAAAAGCTATGCTCGATCCACGCTTCTCTCTTCGCCTGAGGGACACGCACGACTGGACCCTAAATTCTGACACCTTCTTATCGAGGTCCCTATATTACCCTGGGGCAAAGGACAAGCCGATAAATGCTAGATAATTACCCAGAAAATATATAGTGAGATGGGCACAAAACGGACCCGACGCTCGCGCGAAAGCTGCACATGAGTCATATCTCGGACAGAAATTTGCAATAATCCACATATACATCGGGTTTTATGGCCAAAGATCTCTGTGAGGAGCACATCGAAAGTTTGCTGCGGACCGTGCGGTTTGTAAAACACATTAATATTAATCCGATCTGCGGGGACCCGAAAGAGTGATATCATACATCAGCCTCGTCTTATTTGTGTCTGTCCACCACCACCTTCTCGTCCCCCATTCCCCTCCATCCCCCCCTTCTACCTCTTCTACAATGTCAGATCCAAACCCATCACGACCGCGACCAAATCCTCTGAGTCGAATGCCGGCCCAACCAGGAGGAGCGAAAAACTCGCTCACCGGCCTCCTAGCGAACCGCTCGGCACACTCAGGCTCGACGCCAATCCCCCCAGGATTGCAAGCAAAAATGGCAGCAGTACGATCTACTGTCCCCCACAAAACTGTCCATATCGCTGACATCTGCCCAGATGGCTAATCGTGCATCGCAAGCACCACCCTCTTCCTCAGCTTCATTCAGCGTCGACAAGGCATCAGACGCCATGGCACGCGCGTCCCTCGCCGATCACCCCGCAAACCCGCGAGCGCAGTCGTATCCCATCCCCACCCTTGCGTCGCGAGGCCGTGGCGGTCCCACCGGCCTCGCAGGCAAGCGGATGAAACCCGGCTTTAAGCTCAGTGACATCCACGGCGACGTGGGCGGCGGCGCAGCGGGGGCAGGCCTCGGCGCTGGTCGCCCGAGCCTCGCGAACGACCCGGCCCCCCGCCGACCGCCCCCCAGCATGGGCAGCCCCTTCTCCAACTTTGGCAAGATCGTCGACCCCTCCGGCGCGCTCAACTTCTCCGGCAAGGCGGTGCTGCACGCCTCCGGCGTCGACTTCTCGAACGGATCGTCGTTCGCCATCAACATGGAGCAGCTGCAGCTCGACGAGGAGCTGGGCAAGGGCAATTACGGCACGGTGAAGAAGGTGCTCCATCGCCCGACGAATGTTGCCATGGCCATGAAGGAGATCCGGCTGGAGCTCGACGAAGCGAAACTCAATGCCATCATTATGGAACTCGACATCCTGCACCGGGCCGTGCACCCAGAGATCGTGGAGTTTTACGGCGCCTTTTTCATCGAGAGCTGCGTGTACTACTGCATGGAGTACATGGACGCGGGCAGCTTAGATAAGCTGCAGGGCTGCGGCGTGCCCGAGGACGTGCTGGCGCGGATCGCGGGCTGCATGGTGCGCGGGCTCAAGTTCCTCAAGGACGATCTCCAAATCATACACCGAGGTACGTCCCGCTCTCCCCCCATTTGGGAAGCCGCAACTGACTTGTGACGTGCAGACGTAAAACCCACAAACGTGCTGGTGAACCGCAAGGGCGCCATCAAACTGTGCGACTTCGGCGTCTCGGGCCAGCTCGAGAAGTCCCTCGCGAAGACGAACATCGGATGCCAGTCGTACATGGCGCCCGAGCGCATCAAGGGCGAGTCGCAGAACAACCTCGGGACGTACACCGTCTCGTCCGACGTGTGGTCCCTGGGGCTGAGCATGATCGAGATCGGCATGGGGCGGTACCCCTACCCGCCCGAGACCTACTCCAACGTGTTCGCGCAGCTGACGGCGATCGTGCACGGGGACCCGCCGACGCTGCCGGGCAGGATAGCGGTAATCGAGCGCGAGGGCGGCGGCGACGGGGTTACGGAGGTGGTGGCGACGGAGACCGCGGGCCTGGGGGGGCCCAAGGAGAACACCTACAGCGAGGACGCGCGGGACTGGGTGTCCAAGTGCCTGATAAAGGAGCCAGACGGGCGGGCGACCTATGCGGAGCTGCTTGTAAGCCGTTTGCGTCGCCATCAGCGTGTTGAGTGCTAACCCCTCCTTAGGTACACCCCTTCCTCAATGGCGAGGCCGCGCGCGACGTGGACATGGTCGGCTGGGTCGAGCGTGCGCTCGCGCACCGCGCCGCGGTCAAAGCCGCTGCCGAGTCCGCGAGCTCCCCACCCTCCGCCTCCGCCACGCTCTCCCCGGCCCCCGGATCGGTGTAGGGCGCACCGCCTATATCACGATGCCCCGACCTCATGCACGACGGGGCGTCGCGTGCATTTCATCTTTCTTTGTGGGGTTTTAGGGGGTCCATCTAGGGGCAATGCGTGCGCGAAAGTTCATCTGGGCATGTGGGCATGGGGGGGTTTAATGGATCGGGCCTGGGGCGCTGATGACTGGCTGGACGCCGCTGGTGCTGTCGTGTTATAATCTATCAACCGCATCTTACTATTCTGAGATCTCTCCCGTCGACGTTGGCGCGCCACGTTGCCGCACTTCACCGCTTCACCACTTCAACATATGGACGCGCCTTGCTCGCGAAGCATCAACTGCTTCTGACGTCATGACTACCCCTCCGGCTCACACGACAACGTCCCCGTTCCGCTGTCCTGGCTCTCCCCGACCACACCCAAAGTTTGATGTAGTCGCTGCAAATGATGTATGCCAACGCGTCTCTCGGTGATTGCGGGTGTTTTCTTCGCGACGTGGTTTTTGCGCATCCTCGCAGCTGCTGCCGCGAGATGGGGGATTAATATTGCGATCCAGGGTGATCCAGGGTGCGCCGGGGGTTCAATCAAGGGTGGTGGATGTGGGGTGGTAAAAACTTGCGTCGGAGAGTGAAGGGTTCGCTGTATACCTCACCTGTTCCACTGGAAGCCATACACCTACTTCTCCCTGACAGCAATTTTTAATACACCACATTCATCATCTTAATTGAACGGACCCATCGATATCCTTACTGCACGTCATTGCTTAGCGTCTACTTCTACTTCTATATCCACGCACGAACTTTTAGGGTCTTACTTCGCCTCGGTCACATCATCAATCATCATCATCATTCACAACTCATTCGCTATACATATACACTTGAAATGAATCACAGGCGGCTGCCTGTACATACACGGTCAATCATTCTCGTGTCTGCAATGCGCATCAAATATCCCTTCTTTTTGGACCTGCGCAGCTCTACTTCTAGGATTGCAAAAGGTCACGTTGACACGGAAGATAGATGAAGAACCTAGATCTATTAATACAACGTTGCTCGAGTCGCTGTTGATCAGATTAGATTTGGTATTGAGTGCGTGAACCGTCCGCCACCATCTTTGCTATCATTCACATCGCCATCGCGCAAGCTCACTAGAAGCTTTATCGATCGAGAAACGATACTATATATCGTCCCGATGTCTATACATGCACCATCATCGACAACTTGGGGTGATCCCAACGCCGCGAAACGCGCGCTTCTCATCCACGGGTTAATATCCTGCTCTCAATCCTGGAACCGAGTTGCAGATGCCCTTTCGGCACACGGTGTGGACTTTCGATCCTGTCACCTCCAACATGTTTTACTCATTGATGTTGTAGGCTACTACGTCGTTGCCCCCGATCTGCTTGGGCACGGTTATGCGAGCCGTCCCAGCACTACCGATGGCGCGGAATACACCATAGCGAAACTAGCCGCCAATCTCAAACCGCTTCTCCCCCAGTCGGGGAAAGACGCGCCCATCTCCCTGATAATCGGCCACTCGCTCGGATGTCTCGTGGCCCTTGACCTCCTGCCCTCCCTGTCCAGCAAACCGCGTGTCGTCCTGGTCGACCCCTCGATGGAAATTTCCCCTGAAATCATTTCCGTCGTTCGGGACGATTGCGTAGAATCCGTCACTCGAGTTGCGTCTGTCGAGCAGATGGCCGCGGCCCACCCGCGATGGACAAGACGCGACGCAATAGCCAAAGTAGCCGGAAATCTGCTCTGCGATGCGGAAGTAGTGGACGCGGTCCTCCAGGTGGGTCGCTCTCCTCACCGTTAAAACTTAAAAATGGCGGCTGACATCGACATCATTTTCATGCAATGAATAGTAAAACAGCCCCTTTGCACATACACATCGCCTGCCTTCTGATGCTAATCTCGCTTCAATCACCATCATTGCAGGAGATCCCGCGTGCCATGCTGTAATGACCACCGAGCTGGTCGAGCAACTCCAGAAATCACATCCGCATGTCAAGACATTCGTTGTAGAGGGCGCATCGCACGATTTGCACAGAGAGTCCCCAGACATAGTGGTTCGGGAGGCGCTGGTGGCTGTGGATGTTTAAGGGCTTGTTGCAACGCGATATATCAGATATCCCGTTTGACCTTCAATTAGAAGGTCTTTTATGCAGGCGAGTCAGGAGGTATACTCCTACATTAAGAAACAATGAGTCAGCTCTTTGCTTAGAGGGTGGCAATGGTACCGAGTTGTAAATCCCGTTCTCAACATCCGGCTCGGAAGTTGCAACTTGGTTGCAGCTGACTGAGAGGGAGTCTTATTATAAACATATTCATTGACAGTCATTGGTGATGAGAAGGGATGCGCCTTGCACGGACAGAGGCCAGGCTTATCATGCGGGATGCCGATGATGCCAGTAGAGCCTGATGTTCAAAGCTGACGGTCAAGCCTGACGGAGCGGAAACTCATGTCATACTTACGAGTCGAGGCTTATGCGCTGTATCAGCCGGTCTGATTCACAGTACTATGTAGTCGTGCGGAACCTGAAAGCAGAAATAATATATATATTGTTGTAGACTCTCCATGTGGTGGCACTCGCGCCCTCCAACTCACCCTGTCCATAACCATCGTTCTCAACCTCGGCACCAACATCGCGCAATCTCACTGAAAGCTGTATTAAGCGATGATTGGAGAACACGTTGTCCCGGGGGAGCCTGTACCTGCTCTATTCACAATGACTTGGGGAAATCCCGGCGCGGCGAAACGCGCTCTGCTCATTCATGGGCTAACCGCTTCCTCTCAATACTGGACCGGAATTGCTGATGAACTTTCTAAAATCCATGGTGTGTATTTGCGATCCTAACAGCTGTACAATACGGATTGCTCATTTGACATTATAGGCTACTATGTCGTTGCCCCAGACCTTCCTGGGCACGGTTACGCCAGCCGGCCCAGCACTACAAATGGCGCAGAGTACACCGTAGAAAAAATGGCAGCCAATGTTCAACCACTTCTCTCCCAATATGGGACAGATGCTCCCATCTCCCTAATAATCGGCCACTCGCTCGGGTGCCTCGTGGCTCTCAGTCTCCTGTCCTCGCTGTCCAGCCACCCGCACGTCGTGCTAGTCGACCCTCCTCTGGAACTGTCTCCTGGAACGCTATCTATTATCCAGAAAGGCATGACAAAATCCGTCACGGAAATTACAACCATAGAGCAGACAGCCGCCGCCCAACCACAATGGAAACCGCGCGACATTATATCCCAGGTGACCGGAAAGTTGCTGTGTGACGAGGAAGTGGTCGATGCGATCCTCACTGTGAGCCACTCCCCCCCCCCGTCCTTTCTATATAAAATCATGGTTAACAATATCCAATGATTAGCAAAACCCAAACAGCCCTTGGTCGTACACAGACCGGCTCCCTTCGGGTTCTGAACTCGCCTCGATCACTATCGTCGCAGGAGATCCTGCCTTCGGCGCTTTAATATCTGCCAACCAGGTCGAGGACCTCAAGAAATCGCATCCGCATATCCGGACATTTTCCGTGGATGGCGCATCACACGATGTACACAGAGATTTCCCAGAGATAGTAGTTCGGGAGGCGCTGAAATCGAATGCCAGTTAAAGGTCCGGTGTAAGAGGGTGGAGAGAGCACTCAGTAAACCGTGTAATTGGTTGGAACGACTTGTAAGAATGTGCAATGCTCATACAGTTTGGACATATCAATTTTCTGCACCGAGTGTCGAGCGAGAAACGATTAACAGCAGCTTGGTGAAGGCGCAATGATAGTGTTGTCTAGGGATAAATTTTTTGTGACGGTGGCGACTTGGGAATCGAATCGAACGAACTCGTAGCCTGCGTACTCTTTTAGCAAATGTAGGTTAGTTAATGAAAAGAAGGTAAGGTGTGCAATTAGTTATCTTGCAGACAAACTAGGGACAGTTTCGCATGAGTGCAGATGTTTTCTTATCGACGTTATTCTTCAGGGAAAAAGTTAGCAACTTAGTAGGTCGAGGGATGTAGAATCAATGTAGAATCAGGGGCATGCGTTGGCGTACTGTACCATTTCGACCAAGTGTTCACGATTTTGGGAAATTTCTCGACCGGCGAGGCCGATAAATTTTCTTTTGAGTTAAGGCGATTTTACAGAATGTCTGTTTTTTTGGCCGTTACGCGTTACTGAACACTTGGTCGAAATGGTACAGTAGTAAAACAACCCCTTGGGTCGTGGGAATGTGGCTGTGCGCGTCTGCCGGTGGCTGACGCCCCGACAAGAGCCTTTAGCATTCGATATACACCGTGTACTTCAATAAATTGTGTTGCAATAAATTGGATAAATTAATAAATGAAGCTGATAAGCATGTGTGTCCCGCACAGACCTGGGTGTCCAGGGAGCAGCTACGCAGGTATAGGGTCATTCAGTGGTGGCGGTAGATTTGTGGTATTCAAGACTGTTGTCACAAAGGTAGGGAACGAGAGGAACAGTTATTTTTATCCTTTAATATAGGGAATATGATAAGGGAAGCAAAAGAAGTGACAAAAAGCGACAATTGATCACTGAAGCATGCATATTTTACAAAGATGCCCAATTGATTGGAGAACCTCAGGTTAGAAATGAGTTCACAGAAAACGGAGAGATATTTAATAACTCAATTCAGGTTACTTTGATGTAAGTTTAACATGCTTGGTGGCTCCCAAGCTTTATTCAATGTCTTAAATACCACAAATCTACCGCCACCACTGAATGGCCCTGCACCTGTGTAGCTGCTCCCTGGGCACCTGTGTCTGTGCGGGACACATATGCCTATCAGCTTCATTTATCAATTTATCCAAATTATTGCAACAAGATTGATTGAAGTATATCGAATGCTAAAGTCTCTTGTCGGGGTGTCAGCCATTGGCATGCGTGCGGCACAGCCACATTTCCACGACAAGGGGGTCAATTTCACCGAGCACGCCAACGCATGCCCCCTGTGCGAGCCTGTGCGGTACGATCTGGTACGATATTGGAGGGAGCACGAGGGCCCACTACGCGAATCAGCCGGCGCGACGGCCGAGTCTGATCGACTGCAGCTGCATGGCAACATCGGTCATATTTGACGTCCACACAATCGACATACGGCCTGGTATTTGGACAACTCGACGTGACAATCTAGTCCGCGTATTGCAGACCTGGTCGGATCCCCGCCTAGCCGAAGCCTGCCGAGGCTGATGGTAGGCCAGGAGATTTGCTTGCCTCGTCAGAGAAGCCCAGAGTGCAAGCTGGCCCTGGCGACGGTTGTATATATTCATTGACAGCGTGTTAAGAGTGGCAAAGGCACTGGAAATAATTAATTCATTTGGCGAAGTTCCTGGAAAGCATGGAGACGAGGGCCAGAGATGAAGGTCGCTGAGATGCCAGACGCCACGGCGATCACTCTATTCGGTCACTATCATGCTGATTCTTGTCATCGGGCGCTTAGCGCTTAGCACTTGTGTTCCTTTAAATCTTCGAGCCATCTGGACATGTTGTTGTTTAACAAGCACTCCTCTGGTCCCCCACCACATTCTTTCCCCTTGAATCGCGCTACTCTCTTTCATATCTGTTGACACAGATATTTCATTCTTTCACGAGTACGTTCACGAGTTTATCACAAGATATCTCCATCTCACATACGCTCCTTCAGTCTTAGCTTTTCAGGGATCAGCTTCAAGGATCAATCAGTACTCTCGACGATACTCTAATAAAGAAATTTACCCATCCTCTTGATCAAATATGCTACCCACCGTGACTCTCCTGGCAGGTCTAGCCTCCGTAGCCACCGCCGCGAAGACCGGTCGCACTTTCGCAGTGAACCACTTCTATGGCAATGGCCCTCTCACCATGGGTCGTATGGATCCTATCATCTCCCCCGGTACTGCATCGGGACACGTTCATGCTATCCAAGGTGGAAGCAACTTCGCTCTCACCATGTCCGACGACGTATTGCTGGAGTCTAAATGCACATCTTCCTTGGTCATCAACGACAAGAGCAACTACTGGACTCCCGCTCTCTACTTCCAAGATCCCACCACCGGAAAATTCACCAACGTCGAGATGTTCTACATGAACGTCTACTACTTGTATGTTCTCCACTCCGTTTTAGGGAACAGATATGTTGAAACTGATACCTGAACAGCTTCGAAGCCACCGATGATGAAATTGTAGCATTCCAACCGGGACACCGCATGGTTGTTGGCAACGCCCTTGCGCGAACTCCGCCTGCCACCGGAGGGAAGTCCATTCTTGACACCGCCGAAGGCATTCCTCAGCCAGTGCAATGGACCTGTCCTCGTTCCAGCACCGCTGAGCCTCTTTACCCAGTTGACAGCACGGGTACCGACGGCGTTGGAATTCAAGATCCTCAAAACGCTGGTGCTGGTGCTGGATTCCCTGATCAGAACTGTGATGGCTACGCGTCTCCTCTTCGCGCGGACATCCACTTCCCGAGTTGTTACAACCCCGCGGCGGGACTTGATGCTTACAAGACCAACATGGTGTTCCCGAGTAGTGCGAACGTGTCGACCCCGGGGATGGCGAATTGCCCGGCGGGATGGGTTCACACTCCTCATATTTTCTATGAAGTTTACTGGAACACGCCTGTTTTTGCGTCTCAATGGACGCAGGGACAGGGGAAACAGCCGTTCGTCCTTGCGGAAGGTGATAACACTGGCTATTCCCTCCATGCCGATTTCGTACGTTCCCTCCGACTCCTATTGTTTGATTAATTATATTGACATGGTAATAGATCGCAGGATGGGACGTCACGACCCTCCAACAAATCATTGACAACTGCGACGCAGGTGACTCAGGAATGGACAAATGTCCCGGCCTCATCGGTGGCCTCAATGATGCGTCGACATCCTGCAACATCCCCAACCTGTTCCCCGAGACCATTGCTGGCGTGGGCATGGATGCGCTTCCCGGAAACAACCCCGTCACTGGTTGGGGAACTCCCGCTGGTGCAGTAAATGCCACCTCTGCCGCCGCCTCCACCACATCCAAGGCCATGCTCTCCACCACCGCCTCCTCTGCCGCCGCTTCCAGCACGTCCAAGGCCGTTACCGCGTCCTCTGTTGCCGCCTCCACATCCAAGGCCGTTACCGCATCCTCTGTCGCCGCCTCCAGCACATCCAAGGCCGTCACCGCATCCAAGGCCTCCAGCACATCTGGATCCGCATCCGCCTCTGCACCCGCACCCTCCTCCTCCTCCATTACCGGCTGGACATACAAAGGCTGCTACTCCGACAACACCTCCACCCGCGCCCTCACAGGCATAACCTTCGCAGACATCGGCATTCACGCCGTGACCAACACTAAGTGCGCCGCCTACTGCGGCGCGCAAGGGTACTCACTTGCGGGCACCGAGTACGCCGGCCAATGCTTCTGCGGCAATGAATTGATCGGAAGCTCGGTGCTCGCCGATTCGAAGTGCAATATGGCGTGTGAGGGCGATGCGTCGGAGACCTGTGGGGGAAGCAATGCGCTCACGGTGTATTCGGCTTCAGGTTCAGGTTCGAAGAGGAACCTGAGCAGGCACACAAAGAGACAGCGCTCGAGACTCAATTAGAGACATCGTTTCTTTGGGTTTTATCATTTCTTGCGCATTCATACCGTCAATTGATCTTTGGGGATTCTGGGAATCCAGTCTTGCGATGTGGCATTTGGCCTTTTGGCATTTATTCAAACATATTGGGTTAGGATTCACAAATTATTCAGTTACATTAGTAGAGCTTGTAATAGGCTGGACTTCCTAGACATCATGCAAATACTCGTACCGCTTCTGAATTCACTATGGTGTGATCTATTCCTTGAACAGTAGTGCGCTCTCGAATTAACTCCACCGCTGGAAAATCGAGCCTGACCAGGATGGCGATTGTAATTGGAATTTGAAGACCTCAGCTGAGTCATACAAGGAGCTGAATTCACATGAGAGCATGTTGAGATGTTGTCATTTCAGGCCCAAGTGCGCGCACACCTACATGTCCGAGTCAGGCAGAAGACCTGCGATTCGAATTTCTGATCTCCTCGCGCTGGATCGGATTCGTGGGTCGCGATCGTGCGAGGTGGGGAGCTGCGAAGCAGATTAGATTCAGAGGTGTTTGTGCCACATACACAATGGCATAAGCACCGCATGGTTTTTGATTTTAGGGCTTCACACTCGTGCCCCAGGCCAGAACGCGAGGCTCCAGAATCAAATTGTTTGTCCTGCAGACCAACGCACGCTTCGCATCGGACTCCTGAAGCTACGTTTACGGGTTTTTATGACCGCGTTCAGCAGTCACGGTGCCCGTTGTTGGGATGCCGGCCAGTGTTTGAACTTCGGTAGTTGCTCCGACTGCCCCGGTAGAGTTGCTCCGATCGCCCCGAGCCGGTCATTCTTGATTCCAGACCCTACTTATTGTAAGCACACGCCCCGATCTATATGCATCCATGTCATGATCTGGCAGATACAAAATTTGCGGCTCAAATTTCTGGTCCACTCACGGTGCTGGATTGGATTCAGAGGTGTTCGCACCACATGCCACCAGGAGATTTCTAGAGTTGTGCCAGGTTGCGCCCACAGCGTGATATTTCACACCACCGTACACGTTGCATCGGGCGTCCGTCAAGCTGCTTTTCTTCCCGGTTCCTTCCCAATGATTTTCAAACACTACCTAATCTTATCACGGTGACGCGCCACTTATGGCGTTCTATTAGGTTCCAGCACCTAATCGTGGTTCGTCCTCGTTCCCATCAAGGGAATACTGGGAGGGCTTAGGGTCAAGGAAGTTTAAACCCGTAAATCCTTGTGGCAAAATGGAATTTGAAGTGGTCGAGCGTGCGATATACAAGTCGGGGTCCCGGTATTTGGCTCTGGCACAGCTGGTGATAGGAAGAAGTAGGAAGAAGTAGGAACGGTTAGGAAAGAGGATTCTCATATGCAGATACGGTCAATCGGATTGGGATCCACAACTGTTCTAAAAAGATTTTCCTTTGCGAAACGTTGCAAGCTGTCACCCGAATGAATTAATGAACGCGAGACCAGGCCCGGCGAGACTGGCTGGATTTGCCCGAACGTGGGAATTTTGCTCTAGCGCGCGTCAGCCAGCTATTAACTTATCACGTCCGCTCACTGCCAATCTGAAATTTGCTTCCCTTCTTATCTTCTTGATTTTATGTGAGAGCTTCTGCACAAGCTCGACCCCCTGCAAGCTCCCGCATCATGAACGTATCCAGCTATGTTCCTATGGAAGTGTCCTCCACATCCTTCCACTCCCTAGCCTTGTCTTTTACACCCAACCATATCTGGGGCTGCTATATGCAGTACCTGTGGAATTACGGGCCTTCGTCGTGGGTAGCGAGAATTGCGCTGCTTTACAAGGTGCTCGCGATAATCCTCGTCCTCCCGATGGCCATTCTCGGTATGCTGGTGAGTGAACCCGATCGTCATGCACGTGAAACTCGTCTCACATGCCGGCGCTGCTCAGGATGTATCCTCATACGTCGTCGCGCGCACCCTCGGCGTCGTCGACGTCGTCAAAGCTTCTACCAACGCCCCGATTGACCATCCTCCAGTCCGGAGTAAGTCACGCAGTGACGTCAAGTCCCGTTCGCGCGATCCCCCTCGCGACCCACCTACCATCGTCGTCTCCTCCCCCCCACTCACCCCCAACACATCACGATTCCACACTGCATCTGAAACAGACGACGCCACCACACGCTCCTCCACGCCCCCCTCCGAAACGGAGACGGGGGAGCACACAGAGACGGATGCAGTCGTGTCGGAGGAAGAGGCCGATGGGCTTGCGCAGCTCTCGCAGCTCGGCCAGTCGATCTTCTCGAACGAGGCACTTGCCGGCGTCGGTGTCTTCTCGCCCGCAACGTCGCGGCCGCCGTCGCCCACGCTCAGCCGCTTCAAGCCGTTACCGAGCGTCGTGAACGTGCACATGTCCGAGGAGGAGGCTGCGGGTGTGCGGAGGAGAAGAAAGTACTCAGTGGCGGGTTCGGGCACGGGCTCGAGCCCCAGTGGTACAGGCCCAGGCTCGGGCGATGAGGGGTACTAGGGTTAATAGATGACAGATGCGCTTATGCGTCCGCCATTGAGTATAGATGATAATATATATACGGGACTGGGCGATTGATGTACATTTTCCGATAGACAATGGAATGAATGTACATACTCTGCCGACCAAACTAAGTTACTAACAGTAATCCAAAAAAAAAATCAAAATGTCCTGGGGGCAGAGTAGAGTAAACGGGGAACCGACACGCTACCATCCAAATCTCAGCTGGTCGCGCGTGAAGACAGGCGGCTTCCATATAAGATGGTCGGGGAATATATGCCGTTTGCGCTTCGCCACCGACTTTTGATGTCGTTCCAAGACGGCATCGGAGAGGCAGATGATGTGCGAGCCCTTGTAATGCTTGAATAGCTGTAGCGTTGTGCATCTGAAATACGCCCCCGCCTTGTATCAGCACTAGACTAGCATACTCTCACAGCCCGGGCCACTCACGTATTCATCACATCCGCATGCGTGATCGCGGTCTTCTGCGCGATATCATCGATGCTGAGCTCATCGGCCGAGTTCACCAGCAGATCCACGATCGTCTCCGCCCAGTACGCCCTGTAGCCCAAGAGGCCCAGGTCACTGAGCGGCTTCTCCGGGCTGCCAAGCTTGCCCTCTTTCTTCGACAGCTCGTAGGAGAACTCGATAAGGAGCTTGCCGAAGCCGTGACGCTGGTGTTGCGGGAGGGTGAGGATACACGCGACGTTGTAATTCTCTGCGGATTCTTTTTCTTTGGAGAAGTAGCCGATTATGTGAGCGCCCATGGAGTCGCGCTGGGCCTGTGGGCTGATCAGAATGTAATAGATGAACGGAGCATGTGCAGGACGTACCATAACGTAGTACAAGAACGGTGTGACATCGTAGTATAGCGTCTTACTGCAGGGTGGCGGTCAGCAAGTGGGGTCCCAACGTGTGGAATAGCGTACTGGTCCAAGAAACACTTTGACAACAAACTGAGGTTGCGACAATATGTCAGCTGCCGCTTCCCGTCGATCTCGAAGCACGAAATGTCCTCGTGCCGGTATATCTCGTTCCCCGGTGGATGCAGCAGCGTGCACCGCTGCCGATGCCGCCCCATCATGAACTGGCTCGGGAAGAACGCCAGGCAGAATTCGCACAGATACAGCACGGGCAGGTGCGCGTACTCCTTGGGATACGGGCTGAAGTACCACGCCTCGACCTCATACTTGCCCATCTGCAGCCTGTTGAGGTTCTTCACGCGCGCGATCTCGGAGATGGACTGTGTCATGCTCCCCGACGTGCGCAGCTTCTCTATTTCATGCACCTTGCTGAAGATGTCTGGCTCCTCCGGCGGAAGCTTGCCCTGCTCCGCGGACGGCGACGGGGCGACACTCAGCTCGAACGCTTCTTCGGTCTCACCATCGTCGTCAACGTCCATATCCCCCTCCGCATCGGCATCGGCGTCCTCATCCTCTCCCTCGCCGTCCTCCTCCTCCTCTTCCTCGTCGTGCGGCACCTTGCGCTTCAGCGGGCTGGGACTGGACGGCCCCGGCTCGGGCGTCGACACCATCGGCGTGGAAGCTGCAACCACAGCCGCATTTGATGTCGCCTTCTTCAGCAGCAACTGCCCCCTCGGCACCTTGCCCGGCGCCTTCAAATTCGCATGGCCCCCCTCCTTCTTCTTGCTCGGCGGCGGCTTCGGACGCGGCCATTCAAGATCCCGCGAGAGCACCAGGCGCGAGCCAGAGACCCAGTCGTCCAGCCGCTTGTTGAAGGTATCCCAGTGGACGAAGAACTCCCATTTGTCCTCCGGCTTGTCAGGGGAAGAGGCAGAGGCATTCTGACTAATACCCCCGGTCGGTTTCTTGGTGGGGCGGGCGTAGGGGTTGTTGGGCTTGTCGCGAATGGACAGGATCTCCGCTAGCCGCTGCTCTGTCTCCCCGTCTGTGTTCGTGCGGCGGATGTAGATCTTGCATCCCACTGAGACTGTCTAATTAGCACGGTGGGCCGAGAACCGAGAACTGGTCAATGTCAAAATCACACGCGGCGCGAGAGCAAGGGGACGCACCTGGATCGTGTAAGTCCCGCCTGGGGTGATGGGTGGGGGGCCCTGGGGGGCGTCGGGGGATGGTTGGGATGAGCTGCCCATTGTATGCGCTACGCTGCTCTGCTCGCTGCTGGCTTTGCCTTTGTCGCGTCGCCAAATTGTGACTCAGTGACCACTTTCGGGGCCGGTATGTGTGCGTGGCGTGGGTAAATATGTCACATTTAGCCACAACGCTTGAAGGGAGTTGCTCTTTCGGAAGGTCCTATCCCTCGATCTCATGTATGCGGATACCTAAAGAACCCTTGCCCTGCCCAACGTTCAACCTGATCTATTTCCCGAACTGCGGAGTACGGTGATTCTCGCACAGTTGTTGTGAATCGCAGGTTTATATCTGACGGTTTCAGACAAGGAAATTGTTTTTCCATCCGGTTCGAACTCATGAAGGGTAGCCTCCCGAACGCTGGTCTTGCCCTGAAGATAAAATATGTCGGTGGAGTTACGGGGTTCGAATGTCTAGAACACGAACTTTATGATGAATTGCTGAACGCTGAAATGCATGTGGCCGGAGCTACGCGCACAAAGAGGGCGATTGATTCTAATTCTGAAGCGGGAGGAGTAGCAGAGTTCGAGAAACATGAGAGTGCGAATCGTGAGCGCTGAGCCGTAGGCGTTTGGGCTTTGGCGCAATGAAGTGGCTGGTGCCGATTCAAGAGCCATATTTTCACCTCCAGAGTTCAGGGACATTGGTGCTTGCGAAGCCCAATTATAAAGTAGATTATAAGCTCCCATGCAAATATCTGTACACTTGTATTTCACAAAAACAGTTAAAATCCCTATAAAAAATTCGTCCACGTCTACATCCCCGTCACTTTCATCTTCTTCCCCTGGGACAAATTATTCTTCCGAGGACATAGATACAGCTCCATTGATGACAAGCAAATTGAGTCCATTGTTCCGTAAGGCGACAAACACATAGTATGTCTCCCAAGGCAGCCTATCCGTAGGCCGGCCGCTGGCGGAGGTGTCCTCCGAAGTGCTCGACACCGCAACACCAAGCGTCGCTAATCGTACTCTGTCCGAATCACAAACAAAAGCTAGCCGTCTTGAGGAGGGAAATTTTGCGTAAGTCTCGTAGCTGAGGCCGCTATGAATCGAGAAGTTGACGCTCGACAATTGTGGCAGCAGACAGCGCGCTCCTGCGGCATGATTCGCATGGTGGGTGAGAAGATACAGTAAAGACTCATTCGTACCAGCTGCACCGTCTCCCAAGAGTTCAAGCTCGGACAACATGGGGGTTAGAAATGAACAAATTGAGGAGTTCACTATGCGAGGATGAAATCGAGGAATAGTTGAGATGTATTTTCTTCAGCGAACAGCCGGAGTGAGTGATAAAAGATGCCAGACAATCGGGAGTGTTACGGGAAATATTGCCACGGAGTTTGAGTTGAGTTAAGGCCGGTAGGCTGAGGAGATCCAGTAGGCGATGGATTTGCGCTCCTGACAAAGCCACTATGTCCAGAGATATTGACATGGCGAATGAGGAGAAAGTGTCTGAGCTGGAAAGTCCGGTAGAAGAAATCCGGGTAAAAGCCCGGCGGACCGTTTCCCGGACATTCCACCGGACGGTGGCTGGCTCCTGCATATCGTTATTGGATCGGAGCTTGAATTAGCTGTCATGTAGCGTGACCGCCGTCGAATGTGAACTCGCCCAATGAGAGTCAGGGAAGTCCCTAAAGAGAGTTCTCAGAACTCTTCTGGCTCTCTGTGGGTGCAAAGGTGGCCATGGTGGTAGTGAGTTGGCGAAGGCGAGTGCTGGCACGACTGACTAACAGGGCAATACCCCTGACTAGTCAGCCGTCATTGGTCTGAGCTTAGTCTGGGCCTCTGCCAGCCTCCACCTGCCGCCGGACTGCCGAACTCTGCCGAACTCTGCCGCCGGACAGTTCACCGGACTACCGGACTTTTCACCGGATTTCTTCAACCGGACTTTCCAATTCAGACATGTCCTCCGAATGAGAGGGGCTGTCGGAGAACGTGGCAGTGGCGCGTACACCTCCGAGATCGCGTAATGCTGTAAATTGACCAGCTGTGGCACGGGCGGGATAATTTTATCGGAATTCCGCATAATTTTGATAAGCGCCGTAATATTATTGGCCAGTCTGGCGAAATTCCCTCAAAAAAATATTACCAGCGCCGTGT